>VUYV01000019.1:7609398-7661296 GCA_008711295.1 Anarhynchus alexandrinus | reverse complement strand
TTTTTTTTTTTTTAATCCACCAACCCAACCTTACTCTTCCTCCAGCTGCAAACTCAGCTTCATCTTAAATTCACCGTTCCTCATTTATTCTCATGCTGGATTTATTTAAAGGATGGATAACTCTGTATGTTATATTAGAAAAGCTGCCTNTTTTTTTTTTTTTAATCCACAAACCCAACCTTACTCTTTCTCCAGCTGCAAACTCAGCTTCATCTTAAATTCACCGTTCCTCATTTATTCTCATGCTGGATTTATTTAAAGGATGGATAACTCTGTATGTTATATTACAATAGAAAAGCTGCCTTTTGTTTTAGTAGTTCCAGTCGCAGACCTTTTTTTACATCAATATTTTGCTCTCTCTTCAGTAATCCCAAGAAATTATCTTCTCCATAATTCTTTTTAAATTTTCTCTGAGATATGGTGCTAAAGATTTGAATCTGTTATTTTCTGTCTATCGTTTCTCTCTCGTCTCATCCCTGTATAATTTGGACAAAACTAAAACTCTCTCCCAAAAATTGTAGCACAGTATAGAATCACACCTAATATGAGACCTTTTTTAAAAAAATAAAATTGCATAGCATGTAATTTAATAATTACAGTTTTAATCCAAAATACAGAAGTATTAGTGGTTACAATTTTGAGTCCAGAGGTTGGCTCATTTCTGGACACAATTCATAAATCTTTGATGTCCAGAAAACAGCATTCTTGAGTGCTTAATCCAAGTTGTATTTTATTTTTAGAGATTTATCAACCAGTATTAGAACAGGAACTTGGTCATTACTCAAAATGGCTACGATCCTCTTACATGACATCCCATTCTGCATTTCTAGAATAATTTCCACTTTTTTTCTGTATACTTTTCATGGTAAATACCCCACAACTTGTTTTCTTTTTCTCTGTAATCAGTCAGCAGATGATTTTTTGTGTTGTGCACAATACTTTCTTGTTTTTCCCCCTTGCATGTATTCTTTGTGGTCACTTTCAAGTTTTTGTGGGATTGCTTGAGGTGCCTGCTCTCACTGTGTCTTAGAGTGGAGTATGTGAGCCATGAGTAAGACTATAAACCTAAATTATCCAGATCATTCTGAAATTGCTTGCTCTTTTTCCTCTGTTTTTGTTGCCTAAGAAATTGTGTGCCATCAGCAATTGTGATAATTTTGAACATAACGTTTGCAAAGTCACAACTCTAGAAAATAATCTAAACTTGTCAGTTGTAATGATCCCAGCAGCTCCAGTTCTCAGTGCTCAACAGCTGGCCTGTTTCTTTCAGATATGTGTCTTTGAAGCTATTTGAATTTGTTTTGTCAGTTCTCAAAAACATGCTCGCCACGTTTTCAAATCAATCTGCTTTGTGGCACAGTATCAAATGCTTTTCTGAATTCCAGATACATTGTCCATTACATTGCTGTTGTATCCAGGTACATAACATACTCAAAGAATTCAAGTAAATTTGTCTGTCATGACCTCCTTTTTCTATGTATTCACCCTGTTATCATGGTCTTGTAAGTCATGCATTTCTAAATCTGGTTTAATAACTTTGTCTTCTGCATACCTGAGTCCAGGATAAGAAGCTCGGGCTTTCTAGGGTCTTGGAACCTTTTAAAGTAAAAAGAATTACATTAACTGCTACTCCAGTACTCTTACACTGCCTTCCTTACTCGTAAGTTATCACAGATCCTGCCGAGGGCTTTCCTCTTCCCCTTACTACTTTTCTACAGATTTCTTGGTTGTAATTCATCTAGGCCTGAAGCTTTGTCAATGTTTAATAGTTATAATTGTCTCATTAAGGTATCGGCTCCGGTAGACCAGAATCCTTCTTTGTTTGTGTTTCCAGTTTTCAGGAGTGTGTTCGCTACTTCTGTCAGATTCTCTCTGCCTTTGTGTATTTGTTACAAAAGGTCTATAAAGATACGAGTAATCTGTCTCTTTATTTTTAAAATTGCTTTGCTTGAAGATATTTGCCTCTGTCAGTCCTGTCAGACTACAAGTGGGTGAACACACACAAAAATTGATATTACCATAGAACAGTGAAAAGCTCAGTCATTTTCTTTGCTTTTCCGGGAAAAATATAAACTGGATAATAATGGCAGATGTGTACTTGGGAGGTGAGACTAGACACAGGGACTGAGTGTAACCTGTGGTGATAAGAAAAGAGAGAGATAATTTATGTTAAATGGCAATAAATTAAGCTGTATTCTGCAAGGTGAGTGGGTTTTGCCTGCGACAGTAACTGGTGAGTGATTTCCCTGTCTTTATTTTGACCCATGAGTTTTCTTGCCCTTGTTCTTCCTGCTTGCTCCCCTATACCATGGAGGGACGGGGCTTGACTGAACAGTGGGGTGAGTGCTCGGCTGCCAGCTGGGGCCAACCCACCACAACTGTTTATCTCAAAGTGTAGGGTGGCAGGTGACTGAAAGCAAATGTATTGGGTATACTCTATGGACTGTGTATTGCTTAGCTTGCAATTCATATGGGAAGCTGCAGTTCTGTATTATCAAATTCATATTTAGCTAAGCAGTTCAGTTTTGTGATATGTGTTCCTTATCCATCTCTTGGTTAAAAAGGGAACTGGCTAACATGCTTGTTTACAGGTGCAACCATACTGGGAAATGTAGCTTTAGAGTTCTTGTGTGTTAAATGCACGGTCTGACCATTAAAATATTGACAGGAATACTGTATTTACATAGTGTCTCCTGTTCTTCTTGAATCTTGTAGAAGTTTTCAAACTTGACTGCACAAAAGTGAGCTAAACTGTTGCTTAAAAACTGTATTAACCTGAGCTATTTCAGCTCAGGATGGTGTTTGTCCTTTTGAGTTCTTTTAGAAGATTAAAACACTTTCCTTCCTACAGAGGTCAGAAAGAAGACTTCCTCAGTGGGCATGATAGTCTGTAATTAGGCACTTAGGGGGTGTGTATCCAAAAGGCAGTTCTTGCAGAGTTCCCTTAAAGCATCTGACAGCCGGTAGCAGAAGCAGGACAGTGAACTGCTGATCTGCTCCATTATGCCTTTTTTTCCTGTATCTGTAAATCTTGTATAGGGCTTCAATTTAGCTTGAAATCTATTCCTGTAAATACCATAACATCATATAACTATCATATCTTCCCATTTATTCCCCTTTATCCCAGGAAACTTGTAGTGTCATGAAATGCACAATGGTTACAGTAGGCAAGAAGCCGGAGCAAGGCTTTTAGCTCAGAAGCACTTGCCTTATTCTCAGTATTTTCAAAAGGCTGTATCAGTTTTGTGCCATACAGAGAGTTCTGGAATCAGGGCTTTCCAGGTGAAACATGTTTTAGGGCTGGAAGGCAAGACCAATAGCTAACTAGATAGAAAAGTATGGCAGAGCCACTTTTCAGACACTACCTCTTTGCTTTCCTTTCAGGTTTTTCAAAACATAACTACCAAGCAGTGTAAGTGGGTGTAGCATCTCTGTTTTTCAGTGCCACAATAGTTAATGATAGTATCTGTAAATGTTCCAGAGGAAAAATGCTTATATGGGTAACTTAAGAAACACCTAAAATAATAGTCTTTAAAAATATTCTAAAGCAACTCATATATTTTAAAGAAATACATCTTGCCCCTTAGAACAAAAAATAATATACTGGTCTCATCAGACGCAGATATTTTTCCTTTTTTTCCCCCAGTTGTTGGATAATCAACATTCCTGTTTGCTATTTATCTGCTTCTTAAATTTTAACAAGTAATTCTGCTTATAATTGTGACACTTCATGATTTTGTAAAAATGGGCACCTGCTGTGTGTAGGATAATAGCACAATTCAACATGCACTGTAGGCAGAACTGATTTTCTGCTCATTTTATCTGGAAATGTCTGAATTATAAGTGGAGTTGCCCTCCTGTTAAAATTCAAAATTACTGTGGATGTAGATAAATGGGAGTAGAGATTTTTACTTGTGTAACAAGAAGAAAATCCAAAATAGGTGTGATTCTCTTTGTCATGAATGCAGAGAAGAAAGTACTAAAATTAATTTGAAAAAGGGGTGGTTGTACTGGATTTTTATCTGTAATGTCAGTCAGCATGAAGTTGGGGGAAGATCTCTGAGTAAATATAAATGATCACTTTTTACCTATGATGAAATTTGCCCTTTGAAGGAAAAAAAATAAATATAGGGCAGTTACTCATCTAGTTAGCAAATTTAATGTAGCTTTGGTAATTCTGTATGCACACAGTACACCATGCTTCCTTCTTCCTAAAATGAGTCTAGATCCCAAGTTTCTTGATCTAACATTGAGCAGGGCTCTTGCAGGCCAGGAGCAGAAGGGATAACAGTTATTTCTGTAGTTCCTGAGGTTGACTTCTGTGGCAGGCAGAGGGACACACACTGTCAAACCCGTACTCTGCGCTATCATTGTAAGCTTGGGGGCTTAGAACAGGAGCATGGACACGGTAGGGTGAGGCTGTCCACTTTCACCAACAGACAAAGTTTTGTCATCCCTTGTGGGGGACCTGGGGGACCCATAGAGTTACAAATTGCAGTTGACTGATGGAAGATGGTTAGAGAAGTTGGAGAGAGCAAAGAGGAGGAATCCTCCCCCTTCCTTTGGCTCTTTGAAAAAAGAGCAAAAGCAGGCTGGTCTCTGCCATTTTTTTGCAGGCAATTTGAGAACCCAGCAGTGTC
Source organism: Anarhynchus alexandrinus (assembly GCA_008711295.1). Taxonomy (NCBI): domain Eukaryota; kingdom Metazoa; phylum Chordata; class Aves; order Charadriiformes; family Charadriidae; genus Anarhynchus; species Anarhynchus alexandrinus. Next base: position 7,656,656 of record VUYV01000019.1, on the reverse strand, counting down.
CAACAGCTGGAGCAGAGCCTCAGCAGGCTGGTTAACCTGAGGAAAAGGGATTTTCTTACCAGGTTGCTTCAGGGCTTTTTTACAGATACTTATGGCGGATGAGCTGGAATCCTTCCTCATGCCAGAGGAATTGACAGTCTGGTGAGAATGCATAACGCTGACCCAAGGCTCAGCATATGCTACAGAAGAGAAAAACTTTCTGTGGTGGAGTTTGCAGCCCCATCATTGGTTTTGCATAACCAAGGAGCACTCAGGAGGAAGAAGACAAGGGAACAGATTTCCCAGGAAGTGTTAAAATGAACAAAATCACAGCAACTTTAGTTGTTGCGTATTTACTGTTTATCTGCTTGAGACCCAGGCAAATTAGCAGCAGCCATCTCATTTTTGTTTCTTGCAGATTATTCTCTGTGACTTTTAATTAAAACTTCCCTTAGGCACAGAAGAGCCACTGGTGATCTTTTTTTTTTTTTTTCTGGACTGTCTCAGATTTAATTACCTTTTAGCACTTGAAATAAACCTTGTGTTTCTAGCAGATCATGTTTGTTATAGAAGGAAGTGGCAAAGGGATCAGCAGGGATATATACTATAAAGTCAAAACTTCACATAAAATGTATTTTAAATGTAGTCAAGTAAACGTTCCCTTCCCCTTCCTGAAGAAAAACCCTATAGCCAGGTTTAATAGTGTTTCATGTATTTTGATCTGAATAACTTGTGTTGAATCTCCCATGTCTGCACTATTCAATTTTTACTGGGAATATGATTACACTGAAATGAGACTCCATCAGAGAAATAAGATACTGGATGGGCAGTAGACCAAGGTGAATTTCTGAGCGGTTTGCATAAATGTTTTTCCAACCATAATAGCAGCTTCAGAACTTGAGCAAAAGAGCTAACCTGTCAGATTGCAATTTTTATTCATTGTTGCTTGAAACACCTTGTTTGCCAGAGAATCATCAGGTTTGTTTCATGTTTACCTGTGAATAAATTTGATATAAAAAGAGCTCAAATGGGTATAATGTCATTCCAACTGGAGGGAGGGAAGGTTTTTAGCCACTAATAGGTATGTATATATAGGTCACAATGTATTCATACACTGTTTGGGCATCTTGATGCCAGCAGAAAGCATCACCAATGTTAGCTAATAAGCTAGCCATAAGCTTCCCAGGATGCACCATCAGAGAAGCAGGCATACAGTGCGAGCGGAGTGTATAGCACAAGGTGAATAAGAGAGTCCTAGTAATTTCCTGTTGTTGGCTAGAGTAGTGCTGGCAGGTCTGTTAAAAACAGTCAGATCGCAGTAGGCCTTAGAATAGGGATAAATGTGTAATGCTCAGAAGAAGAAACATTTTTGAAAATCCTCTTTCAGCCTAGGAGAACCCCTTTATGCTGTCTGTAGCCATGAGTTCCTTTGCATATGGTACTTTTCTGCAGATTCAACTGCAGTTGGATATGTACTGCTGAAGAGCTAGGTTACTGTTGAAGTATATTTTATTTATGTTTTTAGTGCATATCTATATTAAAATTACCTGTATGTGTATACATATATTTCAAATAGGCACAATCCAGGCTTATCCCAGCTCATCAGGACGTACTATACAGCTCAAGATGCTCTTTCTCATTTTACTTTCTTGCATAGAACTGAAGAAGTCTGTGAGGGGAATAAGTGCTTCCAGTGCCTTACTGAATTAATGATATTTTTGTAGCTGTTGTCAATCAGATGACAATATTAATATTACTGTTTGCTTCAGTCCAATGATCTTTTTGAATATCATCTGGCTGGTTGCTTGGTGTGTGTTTCAGACAAACAGGAAATAGGGTTTAAAAAAAAAAAAATTTGCTTTTCTTTCACTTACTTATTTCTAGGCAGAACATATTTTTCCCCAAATCCCCAAATGACAGGCTTAGATAGGTCTTGCTTTTCAGGTGTTTTAGCCATTGCTGAACTGCACAGGCAAATCATACTTCTGTACTCAAAAATGGGCTTGAGTTTGAAGTTATCTTTTTCTGCTTCTATAAAATGCGTATTTCTCCACACAAATTAGTGGGTTTTTTTCAGATGAATATTCTGTGCATTTGATTTAGAGTCTGCATATAGGCTGTGTACATTAGAGCTATTTAGAATAACAAAAAGATAGAGGGAAAGAACGGAAGAAGTACTTTTAAAATGAATGGTGTAGAGTTAAATGGTGTGCTCTTGTTTCCCTTTCTAACAATATAAGAAGCCAAGGACATTCATCAAGAAGAAAGGCCATAATTAATTAAGAGAAATACTATGCAATGCATAATTAACATGTGTTACAGCTTGTCAGAAGATTAATGCCAATAAAATAGTAATATTTGCAAAAGGATTTGATGTTTATGTAGATAATAAAATATTGTCAGTTGTGTTAGAGTTTTTTAAAAATTGTTTTCTAAAAGAAACTCTCTTGCTTAAAAACATACCAACTATTTATAGGAGAAGACATCCCCTGCTAGCAACTTGTTTCGTAATAATTCAGTGGGAGTCTAGCAGTTAAATACCTTGTAAAACAATCTGGCATTAAGTTACTGAGAACTCTCACTGTATTCTGTATAGAAAATGTCATTGTGTTAAACAGTTTCTTCCATTGTAATTAATGAACTGCTTAAATTCATATAAATGATCTCTGCATTCAAATAAATGGTCGCTGGGTTATAAGGATTTAGGCATCAACTCAGTTCTGACCAGTATTGTTCCCTGTATCCCATTTGCTTCTTCGTACACATCTCACTGCACATTTCGATTAGGAAACCTCTATGTGGTGCTATTAGGATTCTGTGATTATCCATGAGACACAACATACTGTGATCCCCACATAGTTTTATTCATGCCAGAAAAAATGTAGGCATATCTGTCATAAATTTGTATATAGCCTGCAGAAAAGCTTGAAAAGTAAGGCTATATTTTCTTTTTTTATTGTATTACTGGTTGCTTAAAGGAAAAACATCACATGAAAATCACGTTTCTGTCAGAAAATCTTGGACTTGTTATTTCTACAAATAACCTTAAGAGTAATGAAACTGAAAGCAGCAATCTTGCACTTATTAGTGCTACAAATAACCTTAAGATTGATGAAAATGAAAGGAGCTGGTCAGTGCAGAAAGTCTTTTTCCTTCCTATTTTTTCTTCATTTTGGTTAGACTGCGCAACTGGTGGTACTTTCTGTAGCTTTTTTTCTATATTAAAGGAGAAACTCACAGAAAAGGCTTTTAAGAATATCCACAGGTGAACAGATGGAACCCTTGTGTCTTTCTGTACCACTGTTTCAAGGGAGTTTTAGGATGTAATTTCTAACTACCTGTTCCTTCTTCTTTGATGCATCAAGATAAACGGTCAATCATTTTTAAGAGTTTACCCTTAAAGATTCTAATAGGAGCTACAGGGCATCTTGAAAATCTATGCTGTAGTAATTTGAAGGAATCGGTGTCAGAAAATTGATTTGCTTGAAAGTAGTTTATTTCAATTTGAATATTTTGAAATTGTGCTCAGTACCTAAAGTAGCATGCCTGAAGCAAGATGATCCTGTTACCATGGTTTCAGGCTGAGATTTGGGTTACTATGGTGTCAGCCTTTACTTCTTGCTGTGCGGGAAAGTGTTATGTGACCTGGGCAAGGTCATCTAGACTTAAATCCTCAAAAAGGCTAAGCTGGAGCAACAAAAATTAGTCACTGCAGTGAAGGTCTTTTGTGCACCTGCTGCCTAAAGGAGAGACTTGAGCCCTATATGTGCTTTCCTATAAAGTACAGGGCATTCCATTCCTATCCGGAGAAGTTAGCACTCTCCTCTGAGAGACGGGGCCTGGCCGTTTATTGCAAATCAACACCCTTTTCATCCAACTTGTATTCATATCTAGGTACCAGGAGGCACATTGCTCTTTCAAAAGCTGTAGTGATTACATCCTCTCCTGGAGATGGGCATCAAAACTGAAGTCCCTCTTTTCATTTGGGATGGGATACCCACAGGGAGATCAAACTTTGTTCAGTAGTTTAGTAACATTTTTGAGGATGTGCAAGAAAGAGACTCAATATTTCTGTTCTTACCAAGCAGAACTGCATGCATGGCTGTAAAAGGGTGATAGGGGAGTGCCCAGGAACACCTTTGGTTTATAGAGAAGAAAGCCAGCTGAATTAGGACAGGCAGGGGGAGAGTGAGGGAGAGACACCCATGGGGTTTGCAGTCCACAGAGGAAGACTGGAGCTGCAGTCCTTGTTCCAAAGACTGAGGTTTTTATACTCAACAGTAGTGGGTCGAATACATAAACAGTCTTTGGAGCAAGAGCTATTATCATGAAAATGGAAATGTGTTTAGACACGTTGTTTTATAGCACCTTGTATCTTGATTAGCTATCAGGAAGAAATTCTTTCCTGTGAGGGTGGTGAGCCCCTGGCCCAGGTGGCCCAGAGAAGCTGTGGCTGCCCCATCCCTGGAGGTGTTCAAGGCCAGGTTGGATGGGGCTTGGAGCAACCTGGGCTGGTGGGAGGTGTCTCTGCCCATGGCAGGTGGGTTGGGACTAGATGGTCTTCAAGGTCCCTTTTGACTCTAACCGTTCTGTGAGTCTATGATTGATTAAGTTCCGACTAGTTTAAAGGGCTGGCACACAGAGAGGTGGGGTCTAGCTGAGGGGCTCAAACTGGGAACGGGTATCACAGTTGCTGGGATTGGGTCATGGTGAGCTAGAAAATCCCTCTGAACATTTTTCTGAGAGAAAGCAGGGACATATGCAGGAGACATAGGTGGTGGATGAAAACAGGAGTTCGGTTTGGGATAAACCACAATCTGTTCAGTACCAAGAAAAAAAACCAACCCTGATGCACAACTGTTCTTCAGGCACAGAGAAACTTACAGCAAAAATGTAGATAGTAACAGCGTTTTTTCATTATTTGGTTGATTGGTTGTCGTTTTTTTTATTTGTATGTTTGTTTTTGTTGTTTTCCTTTAGGTAGGGCTTTTAAGTTTGCATCCTGAGATTTAAGTATGTAACTTCCATTTCAGTCTTATGCCAGGTTCTTAAATCCTATTGCAGTTTTTGCCTTTTGTGTTTTGATTTTGGTTTTCTATCTGTAATCTAGAAATACAGTTACATCAGAGGCCTGCTACAATGATGATATCACAGGGTTTTGATGCTATGGTAATAGATGCAGACTTAGTATCATGTCTCTTGATTGCACCCAAAGTAGTGCCCATTTATCTATTTCATCACAGTGAAGCAGCTCTTTGCTCCTGAGTGTACAGTTCTTCGAAGTGTTATTCCAAAGTAATAATATTATCTCTGCAGCTTATACCTGGAGGGAAATTATGTTAAGTAGCGGTGTAGTATAATTATTTCAGTGAAAACCTGTAGCCCTGACAAAAAAAAAGTATGGTTTTATAGACATACGAACACATGCAATAATCAGATGTACAACAGTGATTTTAATTATTATAAATCAATTTGAATGGCAATGATTGGAATGGTACTTTGAAATAAATTAAGCACTTCACTCCTGAATGAATTAATGTTACTTGGAAGGAGACATATTTTTAATATTCCTGATTCCTATTCCTGGTTATTCCTGTTGCTTGTATAAAACAAATGTTTTGGTTTTTCGCAGACATGCACTTTCCATTCTTCCCAGTTTTCACATGTATCCTTTAGCCTCGCCCTGGGTATTATCTTTCAAAGTAGAGAAAGGAGATTAAAGAATCAAGGAAAGTGCAGTATTGGAAATGGTCTGCTCCTTAATGCTTTGTTTCTCAGTAACACAGTAGGCAAGGATGTGATCTTGCCATAGTATTGATCATATTCCTACTCGAGGACATTTGTAGGATTCATTGGTTTGAGTCTTGCCTTCCTATTCCTTTCTTTTTTCCTTCCTCTTTACTCTCTGCTTTTTTTTTGTTTCTGTGTACTAACCTCGTCCATTATGTCAGCTTGATGTGTTCCTTTTGCATTTTTGATTTTATGATATCCTGAAAATCCATTTCTGGAAAAGGAAGTATAGTAGCTGGAGTAAGTGTAGCACTGATCAATATCTGTGCTGGGTTATTTTGTTCTGTTGGCACTTAGTGGATACCATCAAACCCCTGAGTTACTTTAGGGTCTACCAAAGTGTAGGCTGCCCAGAGAATTTGGCTGTGAGCACTGTTTTGTCTGGGCAGTGTTTGAGAGGGCTTTTTCAAAGGCTCAGCTGGCAGCAGGGTTCAAGTTTAGAGATGGGGATAGCATTGAGAAGAAGCTGTGTGAATATGAATTTTACTTTCTTTCTCAAAAAAGAAGATTCTTTCCTTAAAAATCAGAAGAATATATTGCTTTGGTAAATGGAAATCTTAATTATTCTATTTTGTTATCACGCTTACATTTAGGATTTGTCAGATATTTGCCCACTAGAGAGAAGAAAATAAAAGACAGAATTAAATGTGCAGTGAATCAAAATCAGTTCTGATTCCTGAAGACCAGATAATTATTGCTGGCTTATTCTTCTCATGGTCATTGTTATCTAAAGAGTAACCTGGAATAAAAAAGGCACATACATAAAAGGTCAATTTTAGTCTTTTTCTTTTTTTTCCCCGAGTAATATGTTTTGGTTTTAACATAGTATATTTTTAAAAACAAACTTGCAAGTTTGAAAAAACAGAAAGTGTGGCTGACTGGATTTCAGCTTTAGGAACCTCAGTGAAGGGTTGGTGCTTAGCTTCAGGTAGATTATTTTACAGTAGCACTCAGTAAACTGAGAAGAGTATACCACTGACTGTAAAGACAGACCCGAAAACCGGTGTCTTGGCACTTAACTATAAAATTTTACAGTCATTTAAATCATTAAGAGATACTGGCACAACACAAATTGGAGTCCAGGTAGGAGGGATCCTAAATGTACTGGTAATTTATGCAAGTCGACCTCAAGCTCTCTCTTGTGTAAGCGAGTCAAGGGGCACCATCTGTGATTTGACTTTGAAGCTGTTATGGGTCATGTATGGCTTAGTATTGAAGACAAAGCTGTTATTTATGGAAGAAAAATAGAAACTTTAAATGCCCACACTTTCAAGTGAAATATTCCAGGCTTGATGGGGTTTATGACAGTTAAAAGCAATATCTCACTCATTTTCAGGTAAACACTTAGGCATGTGATTAAGCTACTGTAGCATCAGTCTAAATTGTACTACAAACATAAGTGTTTCTTAGGTAAGATGTGTACTTCTGTACTTTTCTAATCATGTGGTCTTTCCTACAACTACTCCAGCAGGAAGAATATTTTTTTTTAAAAGTCCAAGCAGTGTAAATAATATCCAGGACTGGATCCTCAGCAAATAGATTTTTGGTAGAATCCTCTAGTAGGATTTCTTGGGGGAAGTTTGGGGGTTTGAATTTCTTCTGCGTAAAGAATTAAAATTAGGAAAGAAGGATTCATAGTGCCCTTGTAAAGCTGAAAAAGTACTTTAAAGAGCAGTTTTGCAACTGTGTTGTCCCATCTGGCAAGCATTTTTTAAGTGATCCAATCCTATTCTAAACAAAGCTGACTTGATTATGCTGATTTTTTTGAGGTTTTAGAGTATATAATTCAATCACATTGCTAGAAGGATTTTTTAGGTAACTTAAATGAATCAGTAACTTACAAATCATCTCTGTTTTCACAGTAAGGAATGTGTCATTCTTCCTTCAGCTCATTATCACACAGGGCTTTGAACAAGCATTGTGTAACTTGGGGAATCACCACAAAAGTGAAAAGGATATAATGATATAATGTTCTATTAGCTGCTAGGTCAGCTCCTGAGGTTGTTGGTGTCAGCAAAGGAATCACGATCATTCCTTGTAGCTTCACTTGGGTAAGGGCTATTTGTCAGGGATCAGCTGGCTACCAGAATTAACCAGATTTGAACATCAACATTATCAAGAACCTCAAAAATTTTAATAACTCTGAAGAATCAAGTTAGTAGCTAACTGCTGATTAAGGGAAAAAGGAAACTTTCAATAATTTGGCTTAACCAAAGCCTACTGAAGTGTTCTACCTTGAAAGCAGGAGTTACCAGGAACTATCAGAGGCAGAACACAAGATCAGATGGGTTGTTCTTCTGGAAACAGACTTTTATCAGAGGAGTGCTGTGTCCCCTTATTCCATCCAGGATGGGACATTTGCTCCCAGACATGATACATAAATCCACCTGAGTGGGTTTTCAGACTCAACTTAGAATAGCGCTGTGTGCTACCCTGTTGTATGTGTTGCAGTGGGGAAATTTGAGATGCATGTGTACAATAATTACAAACATTTTAGTATACTGGTCAGCTGCTATGAAATAACTAGAACTTGCAGGTCTTAGTTTTATTTAATTGCATTTTAGTTTGTGTTTTGTCTTTGATATCAGTTTTACCATGTAGTATTGTGCAGTGGGTAGCTGTACAGTATTGTAGACCTGCCATAAGTGTCTCCACACTTCAAAAAATGATAAATGATATTTCAGTATGTCCCACTGGGGCTGTCTCTAACGTTCTGACTGATCTAGGCAGCTGGAAGTGCTTTAAATAATCCCAGTGTGTGGTTTCAATCATACCGCTCTCCTTTTACTGTTTTTTTTTTTAATCACTGATTTTTTTTTTTCTACTTTCTTGTCTTCCTTTAAAACACATTACTGTGTTCCCTCATTTAACTGCTTAATTTTCATTGCATATTCCTGTCTACTGCTTACTCTGTTTTGTGGCTTGTCTGTCTTCACTTCAGTGCAGTAACAGTTGTTAGGCCATTGTACTAAGAACCAAATACCATTGTTCAGAAGGAAGATAACTTGTTGAGTGATCAGGAAATCTATTATCATTCATGTCTATTTAGATTGAGAGCTCTATTATGAAAGGGATCTCTCATAAAACATGCAGCACCAGGCACAGTTGGGCTGCAATTTCAGCTGAAGTGTATGGATCTATCATAATTCATTTACTAAAATAAACCAATGATCTCACACTTAATCTTTATTTCATGAATCTAAGTACTATGGCTGCATTTTTGACTCACTTTATATTTCCTGCATTAAAGGTATACTTTTTGAAACGTCTTAACACTAAAAAAACCCCACACAGCAGGACTGAGAAGACTGTCATTGAAATCATTGTCATATATTTCGTTACATACCAAATGATTATGATTTTTGCTAGTCTGAAGTGAGAACTTTCCTAAATTATTCACTTTTTTTTTCCAAGATGGAAACCCAAAATATGAGGCACAAAACTTTACAGTTATTTCTGAGGAATAATGAGTGGGTGGGGAGACGGATATGAATCTGCTAAAACTAGTTGCTTGTTGGAAGTCATGGAGGTGTAATTAATCTTATTTTTCTCTATAATAAGTGTGGCTTCTAACCTTCTCAAAATGTAAATGAAATGAGTTTGTTCATGCAAAATACCATGTAGGTGCATCTTCTGATATGGGTACCCTGTGGGGTCACGTGTGAATGTCTCAACAGCAGCACGTTTCCCTTTTCTCCCTTGCTCAAAAGACATTGTTGTCTTGTCTCGCACAATAAGCACACATGTAGTTGATGTGTGGGGGTGTGTAGACAAGGGTGATTCTTGTAGCTAGTAGGTCAGAGAATATGAGGCTCTAACCTTGCCTTGTGTACATACTCTGAAGGAGTGAATCCCTTTTGTGTTTCTCCTTGAATGACTACTCAGGTTGTTCTTGCAGTAAAGGTTAATTGAAGGAAATGGTGTTATCCTGATGTTAACATACGTCGTATGTTAGTCCCATCTGTAGAATGCCAGATAAAATTTGAATAGCACTTACAGTGTAGCTATAGCTTGTGCTAGAGCTAAAAAAAATAGTCCTTTACTAGCCTAAAGAGAATATGTAAATTGACCTTTTTAAATCAATGTTGAAAAAAAAAATCTAAAAGCAAATCATTGTACTTTGGCAGTGATGTTTTTTTAGTACATCAGACTGAATTCACCAAGAACACTTTTAAAGAATAAAATGGGAATTATAGTATTCATCCATGAGTAACTTCAAAAACCATTTCTTAGCTGTAAATACATCCCTAATCAGACTAAAATTCATTGGGTTATGATCACAGATAATCCTGGGTGTTTTGTACAGTGTGATAATAACACAGTATTATTAAGTACTGACATTCCTCATAGGTGCATTGTTAGCCACCTCACAAGTTTTGATCATTACTCAAAGGAGAAAAGAACAAAAATGACTTGGGACACCTGTCTGGAAGCCGTTTGAGTTTAGCTACTTTCAAACACAAGTGCTTTTTGAAAAGTTTTGTGTTGGTAAAGGAAATAATTTAGAATATCTTGAACATAAGAAAAGATTATCTGACCTATTGTAATAAACGAACTATTTACTATTCATGTCAATACAGAATAACTGACAAGTATATTTGTGGCATGTATCCCCAATAGTATCCAAACCAAACCCATAAGGTGCCTGAGTCTGAAACTTTTACTCTAAGTACCTTTAATCCTGTCATAAATTGGAAAGGGGCCTTCCTATAACTGAAAGTCATGCCCTCTGGCATAGTGGTGTTGCAGCCCCGGTGAGAGTGCTCCTCAAAGTGAAGGTGTTGTGTCGTTGCTCTCTGTTTTCAGAGTCTCTGAATTGCATTTTGATAGCTGCAGCCCTCTCTCCTCCTAGGACTTGCCATTTGGTAAATTGTCTCAACATGAATGTTTCCTGGTTTTCCCTTGCGCATTTGCATTTCAGTGATAATAAGTACGTCTGTTCCTGTAACCTCCTTATAGAATTAGCATATGGCTTGTCAGTGCTCAGATACTTTTGGAAGCTGTCAGAACTTGGAGGGATGGTAATATTGGTATTCCCTTTTAAAAGTGGACCACTTGTTCATTTTCTTCTATGCTATTTTTACTTTAGTTGTACCTCGTACACCTTGTTAGAAGCTTCTCTAAGTTGCTCTATCCATGCATTTCTTCTGTATCTGGATCAGGTATGACTAAATGCACTACCTATCACCAGGTTGATGTATCATGATGTATCATGACTGCATTAGTATATAGTATGCTTGGTTTTCTTCTCCAGCCTTTATCAATCCCACCTTCTGACTGCTGCTGTATATGGCACAGTATCTGAGTGGTATTATTAGGAATTTAGGAAATAGTATTATGTATAATTTTTTTTTCTCCATTCTTTTCTGAGAAAAAGTGCAGAACTAAGAGCTCTGGACCCAAGATGCTTATTCTATCTTTGTGTGCACTGTAAGTTTTCTGTGGTTTGAGTTTTTGGTGTCTTTCTGACTTCTGACATTCTAGTTTGTAACGAAACTGCAAATAGCACTCATTGTGGTCATGTACTTTGGTCACGTGCCCTCCAAAAATTTTGATTCTCAAACTGCCACTTAGGAATTTCTGTTTCTGCTGCTTAGGAATGTATATTTCAGACACTGCTGAAACCAGCAGTCCAAGAGCATCTATATATAGCTATCATCACATACTCTCTTGAAACAGCAAAATTTTATACTCTGAGTACATTTTAAGAAAACAATAACAAAAAATCACAAATCAGTGGGAGCACTATTTAGTTCAGTGTAGTAGATGAATAACACTGTGGATAATTTTAACACTTCTATATTTAGGGAAACAAGGCCTTGTAGTACATTGGTTACAGCAAAACTTGATCCGTGTGAAGTACCAGATGGTGTTCTATAAATGCAGATCTTAAGGCAAGCATCCGAAGAACTCTTATGCTATGTGAGTACCAGAGAAATTATAATAACTGCCATCAAATGGGTCACTTTATGTATAATCAATTTTGAGTCTGTAGCATAACTGAGAAAGACATTTGCTTTTACTGATCAGAGGAAGCAAGCATGGTTTATCTTAGTGCTTTACCTGGAAATGTTTCCCATAATGAAAATGTAGGGCCCTCCTCGTGGACTCTTTGTAGGTGAACTCTTTTCATAGATACTTACAGATTTGGTCACTGTACAAAGCTATAATGGTGTGTCCAGCTGTAAGATTTTACAGCTTAAAGCTTTGGTTTGTGCTGTCATTGCTTTGACAAAATTAACGCTTAAGCCTGAGGCCAACTGAAAAATTGTCATGTAGAATGAGCTGATGCAGTCAAAACTGATACACGTACGTCTGTGTCAGTCCCATAGTTTTCTGAAAGTTAGGCAGTCCGTGTCGGTTATGGATTTAACTTATAGATTAAACTGTGGATAGTTTTCCTTTTTAAATTTAATGCTGTATTAATGTCCTTTCTCTTGACTAGTTTGAACAAGCGGTTGTTTCAGGAAATTGGTCTAGCTAAATTGACATCTGCCTACTCATATAGAACAAGATTCTTTGTTCCCCAGGGTTTCCTGCCAAGATTTTCATATGATTAACAGCAACGAAGACCTGCTTTTTCAAATCTACTAGTTTCCTTTTTTAAAGGAAATGGCAGCATGCTGCCTTGACCCTTTTGCTTTGTGGAGCACAGGCCAGTGTGGCAGGGGAAGGAAACTGTGCCAAATGCAGACATGTGCAGAATACTTCTCTCCAAATTTAGAGAGAAAATGGGAATCAGGTAAAGACTCTGAAACAAAGTGAATTTCTGGTCTCCTCTTCATGCAAATATGTGATCAGTTCCTTATTTAGACCTTGTACTAAATCTGCTGGTGAGCACTTTATTGCAGCAGCTACAAGAGTATAGGAGCAACTCATTTGTAACATTGTATTTGGAGACTGATTTTTTTTTTTTTTTTTTTAAAAATCATTTTCTGTTGCACAGGAGAGGCAAAAATAATTATCTTCTACTTAACAATTCTTTGTCTATCATTTTATCATGTATTCATAATGCTTTGGGAACAAACAAGCACTCTTGATGTGAAAAATGTTTTTCAAGGGTAAGTTGTTAGATTTCTAGCAGCTGAATGAGAAGATATATGTAGATTTTGACAAAAATTAAAGATGTGAATATATAAAGTTCTACACACCTGTTCTCAGGTTTGCCAACTACAATGTTAGCCAACAGCAGCAAAAAATATAATCGCATCTGAATGCAGATAAATAAAAAATTAGAAATGTCCCCATGCATGCTCTATCTAAACCAAACCTTAAAACTTTCTCCCAAAACGCTTGGGCTATCGTCATGGAGCAACTGATACCCTGACTGTAAAACATGTCTAAAATCCTTCTCTTTTTTTTTTTTTTTAGTTTCTTTCTTTTTTTGAGAGTAGCTCTGGAAATAGGATAAGTTTAGTTCTATAACACACGTCCCATTATTTGACTATCCAGTTGTAATAGTTTGGGCTGGGACGGAGTTAATTTTTTTCATAGTTGCTGTGTGCTGATGTGTTTTGGATTTGTTACCAAAACAATGTTGTTAACACAGGGATGTTTTAATTCCTGTTGAACAACGCTTATACAGCCTCAAGGCCTTTTCTGTTTCTCAGGCTGCCCTGCCAGTTAGTGGGCTGGGGGCTTCACTTACTAAACTGTCTTTATGTCAAGCTACCAGTTTCTCTCATTTTTGCCTGTCTGATTCTCCCCCATCCCACTGTGGGGGAGCGAGCAAGAAGCTGGGTGGTGCTCAGCTGTCTGCCTACACCACCAGCTTATCTAAATGCTCTAGCTGAAACTTTAGCACCTTGCTTTACATCAAGATAAGATGCATCAGCTTGGTTCATGACAGCAGGTGGTTCAAATACATCACTGTAATGACTGTCCTATCTAAACTGACTGCTTCTTTGTGCCACACATAAACATAGAGGGCAGTAATTTATTGGCTTAGAATTGGAGAAAAAGCTCCCTGTTTACTCATTTGACAGTGGTGCTGATATTCTTTTGTCTGTGATCTCATTTACTTGCGTAAAGCCACAGTTCCTATCTGTTGTTATTTAGGGCAAAACTTAATGGTAGTTTGAATAGATCTTCTTTTTAATCTCTCTCCATTTTTGGGGGTTCATTTTTGTGGTTTGTTTGGTTTTTTGGGAGGTTGTCTTTTGTGAGGGTTTTTTTGTTAGTGGTTTTTTTTGGGGTATCTGTTTGTTTTTAATATCATGGAATGAAAGATCTTGTCATCACTCCCAAGTGGCCATATCTGGTACAAAGTTGTCTTGATAACATGCATTAAAAAAAAAAAAAATTAGTTCTCATGTTGTACTTAAATAGCTTTGTGTGTGTATAAGGGTAGTGGTTTGTACCTCATCCATTTCCTCTGACAAAGACCATTTCCATCACCCTCCTTGGGTCTGTTTCATCTTGCTCGACTAGACCCTTCTTGTCTTTTATGTAAAGTGCATGTGGGTGGAAATACTAATGTGTCCAAGAAAACAAAATCCAATAAAAGTTAGAACAAAATGAAATTAATTAGGTTACTGAAATAAGAAAATAAGCCCATATTATCAACTTGTTCCCTCTTTTGTCTACATCTTGTAGAAAGAATAGTGAGGCCATGATTGGAGTGTAATATTATTTTATATCTGTGTGAGCTTTCTTCAAGCACAGAGAGAGGTTTTCCAAAGATCTTGCAGTGTTCGTTTGGAATTCTTATGCATGAAGGAAGAATCTACTTTAAGCACAAGCTACTATGTTTGATATATTTGTGTCATAACTTCATGAGAAAAGTTCATCTCTCATCATGGAAGTGATGCCTTTTTATCAGTGAAAGTTGATATATGCCATCTGTGGCATGTTAATAAAGCATTCCATATGCCCAGATATCTGCTTTTTACCTGTAATAGGGATATGTCTGTATCTAATACTGATAAAGTGAAATTGAAGTTATTAATAACTTAAGTTGTATATCCTTCTCATGTAAAAACAAATTATACTAAAAAGCAAAATGGAGGGAAATGTTTGATTTTAAAATGTACCAAACAGTTAAAATTTAGTTCTTATTGGAGTATACCAGTTAAAACTTTGGTGTCTGTCAGGACAATGTTTGTTGTTCCAAGCTGGCATTTTTAAAAGACAAAAGAGCCCAAGCAGTGGAAACCAAATAAAGCGTTTAAAGAATAGCCAAAGATAGGAATTCAGTAAAGAAAAAACCGAACCAAACCACGCCAATGCTAATGTGGCCAGGTGTTTTATACCATATTGCAAATGAATGACTGTAAGCTGCATTCTTATACAATGAATGCATCACATGCGGAGTTCAGAGGTGTCTGATGGAAGCAGGGAGGCCGCACTGGTCTGCTGAGAGGTGAGCAGCAAAGGAGCAGACAAACGGTGGGTCTTTCTTTCAGGTTTTCCACGTGGCCATGTGCAATGTTAATATTCATAGTATTCTCTGAGTATCAATTATAATCTGCAAGACAAAGGAAATATATAATGTAAAAACTTTACCAAATACAAATTTCTCAGTTGCGTAAGTCTTGAAGGAGTGTTATGATTGCTTTCCTTTTCCTGCAAGGGATGGAAAAGAAATGAGAAGCATAAGAGGTAAAGAGATTATGATTGATGTGGAAAATGAGTATGTAGTGTTTTACGTGTACTGTACTTTCTATTGCAATCAGGTTGCAGAAGGCAGGCGGTACCAGATGCCAATATGAGAATCAAGAGTATGCAGTGTAAATAACAGTAATTTGAACTCAATATCTGCAGACTTTTTTCAATAAGTCCACAACTTGCTTTTACTAGAGAGTATTTGTTAGAAAGTTTAAGCTTCCTCCTTCCTACACTTTTTCTTTGAACCTCTGTCTGACTATCTTCATGCATTTGTAACTGGTACCTTTACTAACCCTAGGTCAGCAATGATCTTCATTGTGGGACTGTCCCTGCGATAAGTTGATTGCAGGTCTCTGTGTCTCAATGGTTACTATTTTTAGGGGCAGAAACAGCCAATGCAGAATTTTGAAAAGCGCTTTGCATTGGTTAAATTCTTTCCTCATTTTCTTAAGGGTAAAGTTAAATCAGTCCTGAATATCTCATCGTAATGATCTGACATTAAGATACTATCATCCATGCAATTCCAGGGATTCTTCAAAACTATCTGTGTAATTCCCATAAGAAACATGCTGGAGAACAAAAATGATGCTTCAAGCTGAGAAATTTTTCAAATAACCTCCATCACACGGAAGGCTTGATTCACAATGGCACCCAGTACTGATGCCATACCAATGGCTTGCAAGTAGATGTTCAGAAAGTCCTGCACAGTTTCCTTTCTTCCACCAGGTGTATGCATAATCTTGTAGTCTTTGTAAGCATATAACAGCCACTGTCCTCTTGAACAAGGTCCAAGTTGTACAACCCGTTGTTGATGCTAGTGTATGCTGGTGGCCTTGGTCAGATCTGATAGACAGTCTATCAGCTCTTGCAGATTCAACAGGATTACTAGTCTCTGGAACTTATCTCATTTTAGGAGACTTTTACATGTAGTTTTCCAGTGCTGTTTTCTGGCAACTGTTTCTCCATCCACATCCATAGGTATCTACAGAATACACTTGCACAGAAGGTGCTTTTATGACACTGTGAGGTAAGCACAGTCCCTACTCCCAAACTCCTACCACATCAACCTCATGGCTGGGATTTCTGCACTGCAGGAACACCCTTTACCCCAAGATCTTTGAAACCCTGCACCTGGCAACAGCCAAAAGTGCCATGTCAGGTCATAGCTGTTTATTTAGCTGGCAACATCTAGACTGCCTCCATTCATTATGCACTTAGGTCTTGCTTATATATGTTAAATAGAAGTGTCACTGATAATCAAGTCATGAACCGTTTAATCTCATTAGTCCCTGATTTTGTCTTAAACATAATAAAAGGAAAGGCAGGGATCAGGTTTACAATTTGTCCTGCTGGATGTATTCCCTGATATCTATAGCTTCTTCCTACCTCATCTCTCCTTGTGCAAAATAAATGTAATGCATGGGCTCAGATTGATCCAGTCATCACAAATCTCCAGTCACATAAATTACAGTGACGTTGCTCAATCTTCCAGGTCAGCTTTCATATCTCAGGGGCTTCAATGAATTCTTAGGATATCTTACTACTGCAGTTTAGAGAAAACCTGATTCTTACATTTAAACGGACTGTAATGTATATAAAAACAAAGAAACCCCTACCTACCCCACTGCCCCAGCCTGGAGCGTGTGCTGGGATACCTGTTGTTTGCCTGACCAGTATTCGTTCTGTCCAAGTTCCACTTTTTTCTCTCTCTTCCCCCACTCTCCCCCAAGTCGTCCTCCTGCCCCTTCCTTTTCCGTTGATGTTCCTGGACGAGTAGGTTTTATTGATGTCAACTTCAGTGACTGTCAAGGAACAATCTCATAATTCCAGCGGCCCCATTTTAAGAAAATAAATCAAGGACATAAAGGTTTTTAAGACAGTGAATTAATGGAATTGTAGACTGATCATTCATTATATCAAGCACTACTTTTGACCTACACAGAGAAAATGCTGTCTGTTCTTCTGCATGTCTATGAATTCCTTGTTTTTAAGTTTTCCTTTCACCACAATGTGAAAATACCTTTGTCCTACGAACAGTTCTCCTCAACCAGAAAGAGATGAGCTGTGGTGAGTAATGGGGAGCTGTGTGAGGGAAGGGAGTGAGCCGGAAGCATTACCAACTGCTGATGCTACAATTCCATAAATTTCCCTTTCATAGCAGGCATGGCTTCAGTAACGAGGGTCATTGATATCAGTATTTACATGATCCTTAATGTCAATTATTTCACATCAAGAAAAAAATCATCTGGATTATCCTCATTAAAGTTGGTGCAATTTCTGACCAAGGAATCACATTTGTATGTTATATGAATAAAACAGCATGTAAAATATAAAAGCAGTTTCCAGTGATTTATAACCTCTAGTTTTCTATGATTTTTTAATCATTAAAGAGTATGTAAAAACATATTTTATACACAATCTTTTATCTTACATTTATTTTTATATTTCTCCATAGCAATTTATTGCAATAGATATATCACCATTACTATAGACATTTATAGTGCCATTAAAATTCAATGCCACCATAAATTCATGCTCCTTAAAGTGTTGACATTTGCAACAGCTTCCACAAGGACGTATTTTATACTGAAAGTGAAACTTAGAGGAGAAACTTTTGTTAAATTTAAGATGTAGGCAAGGAAATAAATGTCTTTTATCTGCTTTCAATAAATTCAGTAACTTGGGTGAGACAAGCAGTGTTATGCCCCACTTCTGGGTTTCATTTCCTCTGGCCACTTCAAACAAGTTCAAAGTAAAGCATGATATATGAAACCAAACTATAAATCAATTATTTACTGGCTAACATGCAAAACATAGACCATATATAACGAGCTATTCAAGTAAGAATTAATGTCCTGATTCTTCTGCAGGCACCTGAAGGGTCTGTGCTGTCCCAACAGGCGTCAGTCAGGAGAGGAGAGGTTGGTCTCCAGAGCTCTGGGACAGACAGTCAGTGCTGCCAAGCTGCTCTCCCACAAGGGCAGCCGACACTGATGGAGCTGACAGCTCAGCCTGATCACCCAACTGCTCCTGACCATCCTAACTGGACTGACTGGCCATCATGTTTTGTTTCTCCCCTCGGGATCTTGTACTTTTCTAAGTTCATGTTTTTCCTCTTGAATCCTTGACTCTGTCTCAACGGTCCCATCTCTTGCTGTAATTTTTACTTTCCTTAACCCTCTCTACAGACTTTCTTCCAGCTCTTTCTCAGCAGTCTTAGGGAAGTTTAGGCAGCTGTGCAGGGTCATGATGCACCGTCTGCTGAACTGCCTGTGGTGGGAGAAAGCTTCCAGCAGAGATTACAGAGATGGTACAGCTGATGATTTTTGGTTTATGTGTTGGCAAGTGTCTTAATGTTTGAAGAGAGCATCTGTTTGTTTTAGTGGCCAGCCCAGCCCAAACCATGACAGATATACACTTCATAGGGTGGGAGTATAAGATTTAATTAGAAAAGTTAAAAAATTACAATTCTGAATCCTGAATGTTTAAAGTCATTTAAAGATAATTTAGCCTTTAGCTTTTTCCATGTTGTCTGAAATGGAGTTGCTAGTTACTTGTAAATGGCAGCTTTCGTCTATCGGATGGACTTTGTCTTACGTAATTGCTTTATAAAATAGAGCCTATCTTGCA
This sequence comes from Anarhynchus alexandrinus, assembly GCA_008711295.1. Lineage (NCBI taxonomy): Eukaryota > Metazoa > Chordata > Aves > Charadriiformes > Charadriidae > Anarhynchus > Anarhynchus alexandrinus. The sequence goes on along the minus strand of VUYV01000019.1, from coordinate 7,637,651 downwards.
GTCCTTGCCCAGAAAAGCTGCCAGAATACAGCATCAAAATAACTCCTGTTATAAGTGCACAAAAATGATTTAGCCAATGAATCTATTTGTTATTAGAACTTAGCTAAACTACTTTTTGGAAGTGGAGGATTCAATCTAGTTTCTCTGTGAATTGTGCTCCAGTTGCATAGAAACAGGCATTTAGGAAAAGTCTCCCCATAGCCTCTCTAAACAGGGAATACACACATGTAACCTAATTCATTGTGTTAGATTGTCTCTCCCTTCAAAATTGGGAACTTTATCTTCGTGTCTCTTGCACTGCTTCATCACAGGCAGCGAGCACAAGCCAAGTTATGGGGTTTTTTTAATCCCTCTCCAACCAGAATCAGAATAGGACCCCATCCATAGGGTAGGCATTGCATGCTTTCTAAAGTGAAGAAGCTACTGATGTAGTCCATGTCTTCATGAGGGTGCCTCTCACCCAGAATTCTTTGTAAATACTTCAGCTGCATGGAATACTTCCCCAAACCTTTTGCCATCATTTCTGAGGGTACTAAAGCCCACTTTAGCTCTGAAAGAAAACAGCATAAAATGATCACAAACCAACAAAAGTGGTTTCCCTCCTCCCCATCATTGCAGAATGAGGCAGGAATCTCTCTCTCACATTTGTTTCTTTACCCATGGAAAAAATAGACTGCTGAGTAAGTATCAGCATGGAGTTGAATGTAATGTGCAAGTGAATAGCAAGTTGATTTTTCTGTTGCTAATGTTTTTTTATATAAATTCAAAAATGAAAATATGTTTTGACAGTTCAAAGTATCTTTGATATTGGTCAAAATTACCATTAACCTTTACCTTGTATCACCCTAGAGTCCATGTAGGTAACTCATTTTGGCATGGGAGGGAGCATTAGAGAGTAGCAGTGTGGGACAGATTGCAAAGAAACAAAGAAGAGGTGTCTGCTTGGAAATCCCAGCCCCTCCAGAGCAAGGCATGGGTGTAAATACCATCAAACCCATCCCTCCTGTCTATGCAACACGGGCAAGGACGGTAGTTTTAGATGATGTCTGGAACTTTGTGAAGCATCTGCCAGTACTGGCTGCTATATCAGTTCACCCTGGAAGTACTTTCCTTCTGACCTGAGCTGTTCCACATTTGAAGGTTCGGTAGCATCCAGCATAAACGCAGACTTAATGTGGTCCCAACAGTGAGTGACTAAGCATGACTACAGTTGAGGAGAGTAATAATCCTATCGGGATTACAGTTATGGTTCAGGACAGTTATCAAAGAATCATCAGCAATCATGATATCTGACAGAAATTCCAGAAATGTTCTTATTTTCAGTCTATTACTAATAAAATGGCAGACATAACCAAATGCAAAATGTATTTTTATATATAGACAAGGCATACAATTTATTTGTACATAATATGTGAGGAGTGTGTAAGTGTCAGTAGCTTATATTTGCATGTTTTCAAGAGTTCCACTAGGAACATCTAAGAAAAACTGAAGGAGTTAAAGGATTTCCTGTGTGCTGTCAAGTAATCAGCCTGGATTAGCAATCATCTTTCATTATATTTACCAATAGTAGTATTTCTGTATACCTGTGCACAAATTTGATAGTGAAAGGAAGGTGAGAGAGTCACAAAAGCGAAGCAAAGGGAAAGATTGAAAAAGTAAAATATTCACTAATACAGTCATAAGCAGGTTTTATCATCTTTATATCATGCTATAGTTTATGACATAAGCTGTTCTGAAAATAGAGATTGCAGTGCGGTGATAAAGCATACTACAAAACGACAAATGTACTATAAAACTACTTTAATATTTCAATGTCAGGAGTCTAGTATTGCATTTGTCACCATATAGTTTGACTGTTTTGGTGTTTTTTTTTTTAACATGCACTCAGCTGCACAACTGGGAGTTTCATAAGCTAAAGAGAAAGGAAGATCAGTCAAGTGCTCCTGGCAAAGTCAAAAGTAAAGCTGGATTTTAAGAAAGAGGATTTTTTTGTCACAAAATTAGTGAGTAATATACCTGTGTCCCAGCATAGTTCACAGAGGTGCTGCTCTACTCAAAGCTCTCTTTAGAGTCAAAATCAAGAGACCTAGAGGGCTTGTGGTCATTAATGATGCCACAGGACTTTCCATACAAAGTGGCTTGTTAGCACTACAGTTCTGACTAACTTGTGTAATTACTCTCAGCCAACTTAAATTACCCTTCAGTTTCATTTGTAGTGAGAGATTCTGGGAGCAAAATCTGATGAGGTTAACTGGGAGGAGGTTATAGTATCACAAATGATAATAACTACATCAGGAACAAAACTTTGCTAATGGAAGTTTTCCTGTCTACCAAAAAAAGTTTCACAAAAGCTGCTGACAGGAAGTTGAAAGAGGGGGAGTTCATTTTGGGAAAAAAAGGTGTAAATTTTCCAGTTGTAAATGTGATTAGTCATTTGGGAGACTCTTCCAAGAAAGCTTATGGAAAATTCTTTATTGGTAGGAATGTTAAAATCAGATTTGCCTATCTTTTAAAGCCAAATTTGGACAGTTTTTATAGGATAATTCTAATAGATTTCAGGCAGTATTGTTATCCAGGAGGTACAGCTTGTAGAACAGTATGTTCGTTACCTTCTTTTATATTAGTGATAGCATTTCCCTGTGCGCTTGCATCTTAACTCCTGATGTGTTGTTGGGCCAGTGGAGATGCCCTCTTCACCTCAGGCAGTGTGTATGCAAGTGGTGAAGGAGGTGGTCCATTTTTCATTGGCAGTGGACGAGTGATACTGTAGATTTGTCAATGGCCTCTTTTGCTTTCTGCTGTAACTGTAATATGTGTCTTGTTTAGAAATAGTTTCTCATCGTGGCCTACTGATTTTATATCACGTGACTTTAAATCAGTTTGAACATAATTCACAATGTTAGAGTGAATAAACCTATTCTTTTATCTCCATATTGCATATAGAATATCTGATCAGTATTTATGATATGTAAGATTAATTCCACTCACGAGGAGAGGCCTTTATAATTTATTAGTGGTATCACCTTGCTTGAGTTAGAAACTGTTCACCTCATTCAAGACTGAAAAATCCATGTATCAGAAATGTTTGTCATGCCTCTTCTTTCTGAATTTGTTACTCTAAATGGTAAAAGTTTGAACCATAATGGTATTCTTCAGCGATTATTATTGCATGAAGACTGACCATTTCTGTGAAAATGAGGCTGATTTGGCAGAAAATAGCCTGGTGCTTTCAGATCTAAAAGGCTTTGGAAGCATTTCAAAGTTGGAGAAACCGTAGATTTGGGTTTAATGAAAGGCAGAGAAGCGAATGTTGTTTGAAGTGTGTGTTTTGGGTTGCATTAGATTTGCCTTTACCATATCTCTGCTTGTGATAAGCATTGCCTATAATGGTCCCTGGTGCTTCTGAGCTTTATGCCTGCAGCTGGAGTTCAACATTGGACACTAAGATCAGAATACCCATTTAACAAATACTAAAACAGATCTGCCTACATCTTTTTCTTCTAGTGAGCTACTTAAAGAACAGCAACAGGCTTTCGAACTCGGAAAAGCCAAGTTATGCTAGATAGTAATTTTTAAACAGCAAAAAATGCAAGAGACGAGGGAAAGCAGAACTGAAATGGGAACCAATTACTCTATGCAAGAGAGCAAGACTCTCCTTGTCTCTAGTCAAAACTAACTTTGTATTAGCAAACTGCAGTATCTCTTGGCTCACGGAATTAGGTTTTTTGGTTTCTTTTTCTTGAGTCATCCTGAGACCTGATTGTCTTGTTTCCTGAGGGAAGGAGCGTTCACAGCATTTGCATTCCATAGTTTCCACCAGATCCAGTCACTCACTTTAGAGGAACATATTACATAAACAGAGAACAAACCCTTCTTCGTCTCTGGTGGGAACAGAAATGGTAAATGGTGTTCTAACAAAAATTCCCTTTCCCTGTCTGTTAGCAAGAGGTGTCATGGGGAACTGGCTTCTCTGCCATTCCTTTGCACTCAGCAGCCTGTCATCCTAGCAGTGGATTATTTCTCCCTTCCCACAATCCTCTTTTCTATGCCCCCATCTTTCCCACAAAGTTGGGGATTGCTCTGACCTTTCCGTATGACTTAATTGCTAAGCAGTTCCCGGTGTCCTTGGAGCAGTGCCCTGCCCTCGCTACTGGCCCTTGTGGGATGGGAATCTCTTAGGGAAAGGGAAGAATCCCTGCAGCTGGCAGTGAGACAAGAGTCCCCAGAGACGGCCAGGACAGCTTTTGCCAAGGTTGCTTTCTGCTGGGTAGAGACTACAGAAGATTGTTGTTCTTTCTGCTGACTGAATGCTTCTCGAAGCATAATGCTGCATCTCGGTGGAATTGGTTTAACTGAAGAGGTCTTCATGGAAAATACACTGGTGTTTTGGGAGCACTTATTGGAGCTTAGATAGAATTCAAATGAAGATTCCTACAGCACACACTCATAGAAGTTTAAAAAAAAAATTAAAAAAATCATTTAAGGTTGGATTTAAGGATTAGCTGAAAGGGGGAGTTGGGAATCATGTTTATATAAACAAATGGAAATTGCTTTCTACATATTAATTGCAATTACACATTTCTGTTTTCACATTTCGTTAATACCAAACTGTTTGTTATCACAGCTAATAAGAAATAAATCATAATTGTTTTTAGCTATTCTACATAATGAACAAAAACATGATTGCTGTCAGCAGTTGCACTAGGAATTATATTTTTGCCTAATAAACAGAAGACTTCTACTATTTGTAGTCTAGGGGAAAACTCTGTTAGGTGCCGTTAAAGAACATCCCAATTAAATTGCATGGAGATTTTAAGCTTTGCTATACATTTAGCACACAATTAGTAGAAAATTTTGAACTGCAAAAAATTATTTAGGTTCAATGGTTTATGGAAGTTTCTGTAACCGTAAGTGAAAAAAAATTGCTGAAAATAATAAAACATTATTCATAATATTCAAGAATAAAACTCTACAGGTATGCCAAAATGCTTACCACAGGCTGCACATCTACTGACAGACTTAAGTATCGCATTTGCCAAAAAAATCTTTCTTTGAATAGTTCTGGGTTTTGATAACTGCATTATCTGACGTCATTTCGTATATCAGAGCATTTTAATAAGCATATGAACAAAGTTGTAGACTCGTACTGTGTACTGTACAATTGTATGAATTATATGACAAATGACAAAGTGCATTTTACACTAGCCCTGTTCATAGTACACAACACCTGCCTACCTCTTCGCACTAAAAACTTTCAATGCTTTTTCAGATATATTTCCATTGCAATAGCACAAGATGTGATATAATATGAGCTTTGTTTATTTCAAAAGTAAGCCCAGAGTATTTGCATATAAAGTAGTAAATAGCCGTTAGCTGGAAATGTATCTAAAATTCCTTATACAACACAGCAGTAATGTCTGATCTGCAGCAATATCGAAGTTATCTTGCACTTTTCCTGGAGGTAGCTTGCTTATTTACCATCTTCATGAGCAGGGATACAAGGACTTTTGGAACTGGATGTGAAAGCTAATGTGATCATTTAATTTGCTTAATTCATGTATACTATTTTTTTGTAGCTTGTTTTTTTCATTGGCTACTTTTGTTCCTCTCAGCTTTAGGACATATCTTTATCTCGTTCCCAACTGAGAGTGTAAAGGCTGGCAGAGACACTGGTATTAGTGGTTTTGCAATTAAAAAAGAAAAGTAGGGTTGCTGTAATACTCCAAAACTTAGCACTTTTCTTTTGCCTCTTTTAAATGACATCAACCTGAAATTCCAGACTTTGGAGACACTTTAAAAAGGATTGAAACTGTGCAGCACTCTGAAATGAATTTGTGGTAATTTTGGTCAGGCTTTTCTTTCATTGCAAACAAACCAATGTATTATCCCTTCAAGAGCTGCCATCCTGCATATACTGAATTTATGTTTAACAGCTCACCAGAAATTCTGAGGGAACATCAAATGTTTTGATCAGTTTTCACTCCAAATTGGCATATTAAAATTTTAAAACTTCCGCATCCCCCCTTTTTTTTTTCTTTTCAAAAGAGACAAAATATTGTGAGGTTTCACAGTGACCTAATTTGATGTGTTTCAGGGTGAGCAGCTTTCGCATGAGTTTCAGTTTTAACTGTCTTTTCTTCAAGTTTGCAACTTGCTTTCTTCCTGTAACATCTTGCGACTGTGACTTCCATTTTGCAGGCCACCTTGCAGTGGGTTGTAGGCTTTCTGGGAAGAAATTTTGCCCTATGTTAAGCAGCAATATGTAGAAAAAGTGTTTTGTATGCCTTCTTGAATCTTTCTGAGCAGGAGACTTGACTCAATAGTCAAGAGAACTCTTCACCACTCCTGCATTCCTGTCTGGTGCTGGATGGACACCTGAGTCCAATGGGTCACATTCGGTCTGGCATCGCATTCAGTTAAGGATCACAGTCTGTGATCACAAGATACTCAGTGCAAAATCCTCTGTGGTTTTAACGTGGCTGTAAGACACTATTCATTGTCTTAATGTGATTTTTCACTCTATTGCTTGTACATAGGGGCAGAGAGGGTTTATTGCAGAAAGCTATGCAAACAGAGCTTTCTGCAGTTACCTGGTCTTCTGAAAAGTTGTGTATGAAACTACTTAATTGCGCTTTGCGTATTTGTGTGAAAAAGATTATATTTGGAAAGTGCAGTAGCTGTTAGACCATAGTGAAACTGATGTTTGTCAGTGTACTCTCATGTGGAAAAACAGTAATGTGTTTTCTTCATGAGCCTTGAGTTTGTCTTAGGGTGAAACTCCACCCTTTGCACAGGATTAAGAGTGATAAACACTGACGAGACAAATGCAGATAAAATGCAACAAAACATAACAATCAGAATTACTGTAATAGTGCTCAACTTGTAGTGTTTGTACCATTAGTATGCCGAGTATAATTAGTTGTATAATAACTGATGATTTGTCCATGGCGCATTCCTTACCACAGTTTACTATAATTTCTGATATAACCTCCAGTTTTTATTGCTTTGAGATCCTTCTTCAGTAAATATTCATCTAAACTAAACTTCAGTTAAACACTATGACAATGGTATAATTTTTTTTCTAGCTTGCAAGTTCTATGTAATTTTTACTTTATTAGTGCAGGACGTGTGGCAAGAGCCATGGCATTTACACTGAATCAAATACAAAGGCAAAATTCACGTTGGTGCTGTAGTGACAGTTGTGGTGTGGCTGGGGATTGGGGTTGTGCCTGCGTGTGCACTTGGTGCTCTTTAGCCCTCTGTTCCTCCCCAGCTCAAGTCGTCTGTGGGTGAGAACACGGATGGGTTTGAGAGGTGGGTCAGGCTTGATTGACTGAACACCCTGGGGCCTTCCTGGAAAAGCCAACAACTGACTGCTCCGGGCCTCTCCTGGTGGGAATTGCAGCCAGTCTCAGGCTGTGCCAGGCAGCTCCTGCAGTGCGTACACCAGCTCAGTGCTTCTGCGTGGTGATTAACTCCCCGGGTGGAGAAGCTGACAGACCCAGAGACTCTCCTTGGCAGTTCCTGCTGCAGAAGTGACCAAAGCGTGCATGCATAAGATGCTCATTAAACAGTCAATGCAAACCAATCCTGCAGATGCAGGAAAGGTGCCATAGGACAGTCTTTTGTACATAATTAGGATAGCTGGATGTTTTGGAAGTAGTTTAAGATCAGAAATGTGTCATGGATTTACATGGGACCGTGGACCCAGCAGCATATAAGAATTCAGCCGAACAGTGCTTTGTGGGGTCTTGTCTGCTCCACGTGGAGATGCGATTGCAGCAGGCTTGCAGTGGTATGGACAGACACTGCTCATCTTGTTCAAGAGATTTGATTCTCTGGGCAATTGTGGCCTATGCAGAGCTCCCAACAATCAGGGGTTTTTTTGTTATTTTGATTTGTTTTTAAACAGTTCATGAGCGTGCAACAGAAACAAAATTCTGCAATTGAGTTTAAAGCAAAACTTCCCCTCAGGGTATTCAGTGCTAGCTGAGAATTGTTTTGGTTGAAACCAGAAGTGTAACAAGGCATTTGGCAACTTCTTGTCAGCCCACCTGCAAGTCAGCTTGGGCAGGGGCCGGAGCTCAATGGGAGCTCTTGGGCGCCTGGGTGTCAGTCCCAGGAGGGGTTGCTCAGAGCTGTTAAAGCCTATTGATGCCCTCAAGGTATGGAACATGTTTTTCTATCAATTTAGCATTGTCAGTTGTGTCCTTCTGACAAATGAGATCATAGCACTAGTGCAACTAGAATATCTTGTTTATTCGATGTAGCCCTGATTATTTGGAGAAGACAGAATGCTGCACCAAAACTAGCTAGTGGTTTTGAATATAAATAACAATCTATGAAGGCTTCTAAATAAATAACGCCATTAATCCAGAGTGTGCTCATTTTTTTGTTTTATTTGTTGAAAGGAATCAGAAGCAATATTGTGTTATTTATTCCTAGAATAATGTTGCTATAGTAACCGTTGCACCTTATTGTTAGATGTATACAGGAGTTGTAAAGTAACTTCGGGGGGAGACAGGAAATTTGTCCAATAATTGGGCATTTTCAATAAAAGAGGTGTTTGCTTTCCTTGAGAGGTTGTGTATAGCAAGAAATCTGAGAGCTTCATAAAGTGTGGGGCGGGCGGGATGAAAGGAGAGGAAAGATTGTCAGATGTGCAGTGACTTGTATTACACTAAGTTGGCTCATTTTTATCATTGTTTCACTGTGGCAGTTTTGAAGTGTGGACTGTGTGGGTAACCATGGAAACAGAAACTCTACAAATTAAGGACCTAAACACAGTACTGTAAGAATCCTTCAGATAGAATTAACTTGATTATTAGAGATAAAATGCCGCACGAATCTCATACAAGACAGGGGAAAACTACTGTTTCACCATGATTCCCCAAGCCCAGAGTTTTTTGAACACACATAGAGAGGTTACCTCTACAAACCTCTACAACTACAAAATGTAGTTGGCCTGTGGGGTAGCTGGTGAGGAAGTCCTTGAGGTGCTGCAAAAGTCCAGCTGTTCATTGGAAAGCATCCACTAGTATTGAGGAAGATAACTGTTATCTTACCTCCTCAGGCCTCATGGGGTTATTGGAAAGAAGAGAGGACAGGACATCCCTTCCTGCAAAAGCCAGTCATGTTAGCTTAAAGAAGGTCCTGAACAGATACAAGGAGAGTTGAGAGGAATCGACTTAGCATTAATTCTCTTTTTGTTATCCTGGCTCTATTTTCCAGGTTTGTTGATGTGTTTTCCTGCATTTTCCAAGGTGGTTCACATGCTAAAACTATGTGTGTGCTTGCACATTAAAATTTTGAAAATTTTTAGCACTATACATTTCATAGAATAGTTTGGGTGGGACCTTTAAGGGCAACCTAGTTCCAACCCCCCTGCCATGGGCAGAGACACCTCCCACTAGACCAGGTTGCTCCAAGCCCCGTCCAACCTGGCCTTGAACACCTCCAGGGATGGGGCAGCCACAGCTTCTCTGGGCAGCTTGTGCCAGTGCCTCAACACCCCCAGAGTAAAGAATTTCTTCCTAATATCTATTCTAAATCTACCCTCTTGCTGTCCATTCTAAAATTATATTTAGCAGCATAGTAGCATTCAAATCCTTAGAAGACTATTTCATGTGCAGGTTTATTTTTTAACACTGCGGATAGTGCTGTACTACAAAACTATTCTCATCCTCCCCCTTATTCTAGCGGAATTCTAAATGACGTCCAGGCAATTTGTTAAGTACAAAACTGTGGGGGGGAAAGCCCAAATCAAACATAAGCTTATTCTGGGCCAAGCAGAAAACTAATTGTGTTGATTTAAAACAAAACAAAACAACCCAGAAAACTTGTAAGATAATAGTGAAGAGTAATTGAATTAAAAATTAAGAGGTTTTACAATGATACACTGAACATCTGACTAATCTGATAGCCTTCTATGATCATGTGACTTGGATGGGTGGATGAGGGGAGGGCAGTGGATGTTGTCTACCTTGACTTCAGCAAGGCTTTTGACACTGTCTCCCACACCATCCTCACAGGCAAGCTTAGGAAGTGTGGGTTAGATGAATGGACAGTGGGGTGGATTGAGAACTGGCTGACAGATAGAGCTCAGGGGGTTGTGGTTAGTGGTGCAGAGTCTAGTTGGAGGTCAGTAATGACTGGTGTCCCTCAGGGGTCAGTACTGGGTCCAGTCCTGTTCAATATATTCATCAATGACCTGGACGAAGGGACAGAGTGTACCATCAGCAAGTTTGCTGGTGACACAAAACTGGGAGGAGTGACTGAAACACCAGAAGGCTGTGCCGCCATTCAGCATGACCTGCACAGGCTGGAGAGTTGGGCAGAGAGAACCCTTATGAAATTCAACAAGGGTAAGTGTAGGGTACTGCATCTGGGGAGGAATAACCCCATGCATGAGTACAGGTTGGGGGCTGACCTGCTGGAAAGCAGCTCTGTGGAAAGGGACCTGGGAGTCCTGGTGGACAACAGGATGTCCATGAGCCAGCAATGTGCCTTGGTGGCCAAGAAGGCGAATGGCATCCTGGGGTGCATCAAGAAGAGTGTGGCTAACAGGTCGAGGGAGGTCATCCTCCCCCTCTACTCTGCCCTGGTGAGGCTGCATCTGGAGTACTGTGTCCAGTTCTGGGCTCCCCTGTTCAAGACAGACGGGAATCTGCTGGAGAGGGTCCAGCAGAGGGCTACAAAGATGATTAGGGGATTGGAGCATCTCTCTTATGAGGAAAGGCTGAGGGACTTGGGTCTTTTTAGTCTGGAGAAAAGAAGATTGAGGGGGGATCTTATTAACGCTTACAAATACTTCAAGGGAGGGTGCCAGGGGGATGGGAACAGTCTTTTTTCAGTGGTGCCTGGTGACAGGACAAGAGGGAATGGGCACAAACTTGAACATAGGAAGTTCCATCTTAACATGAGGAGGAACTTCTTTACTTTGAGGGTGGCAGAGCACCGGCACAGGCTGCCCAGAGAGGTTGTGGAGTCTCCCACTCTGGAGCCATTCCAAACCCGCCTGGACGCCGTCCTGTGCAACTGCTGTAGGTGCCCCTGCTCTGGCGGGGGGGGTTGGACTAGATGATCTCCAGAGGTCCCTTCCAAACCTGACCATTCTGTGATTCTTGGAGTCTCTCAGATTTATTAGGGATATGGAGAAGGATTATTCAAACAATTTAGAAACATTAGTACACTTCAGCGAAACTTTCTGTTGTCAGCGACTGTACCTTTTTTGTCAGAAAAAAAGATCTGGTTAATTAATCTGTCCCTGATTACTTTTAAAGTGCAATATGTGGTAGGTAATATGCAAGCCGGTTATTACCTTGGATTCATTTTTATGTCATTCTGAATTATTAAAGCAATTATAATTCACTATTCAAAGGACTGAAGGAAGTAACACATGTTTTAGCCAGTCTGATAATAAAATGTTGTGGTAGATTGAAAATGTGGAAGAGTGCTTTATGAACAAAATTTTAAATCTGTATATCTCCAAACACTTTTAGATCTAATATAGTATTTACTGTAAAAAAAGAGGTGTATAGCACTTAGCCATAGTATTCATTGACATATTTCAGATATTGTTACAGTAAAAATCAAAAAGGAATGTATATACCTTAGTTCTTTTAAATTACAATAAGCTACTTCAGTATACAAGGGTGGGCACTGACAAGAGTTCCACCAAGACTGGATCCTGTTAACCACGTCACTGTTTCCTTTTATTTCACTATACAATATATACCTTGGAAACTAGAAATCAGAAAAATAACAGTAGCAATCTGAATTTGATTCTGGATTAATAAATGTGATTCAGGGATAAAATGGTATGGAACTAAATATGGAACAAAAACATTACTGAATTTTATTCTTTGCAATACGTCAGTTTTGCACAAGACTGAGTGCTGTTGTCCCAATCATTCAAACTGCTTAAGCAAATGTTTTACTTTAGAAAACCATAAGTCGTGTTATTTGCAGATTTATAAAACTCTTTGAATGGCACAAAAAAGGAAGGGAATGTAAAACAGAATTATACAGGCATTTATGTCCCAAACGTACATGTCTTGTGAAATAATTTCACCAACCTGTTTAGATAAAAACATATTTTGAAAAATTAAAGTTCAGCAGAAGGCCAGCAGAGTCAGAGTAGAACGTTGTTGTGTTGCTTTAGCTATTGCTTGTCACGGTGGTGTAGGGCTGTTAGGGTGGGAAGAGCAGCATTTCGTGTGCTGTGAGTCTGCAGCTAATTTGCAATAGATCATTGCTGATTTATAATAGCAGTATGAGACAAATGAGAAAACATCTCCTCTGGAACTGTAATTGAATGTACAGGCACAAGGGAATACAAAAGTTTCCCCAAATTGCCATTTTATTTCTACAGCTACTTTACTCGAAGTAGCTGACTTCAACCAGAATTGTATAATGCGCATTCTACTGTACAGAGGCCTTTCACGCTCCTTCAGCTACACTGTTCAGCCCTGAAGGTAAAATTTCCTGCAGCATATGATAATCCACTCCTAAAATAAATATCTGCGTGTGCAAGCAGTATAATTAATCTGACAAAGTTCTAACTAAGGCAAGTATATTGCTGGAAGATTTTGTTTGCAGAACGTCACTTAGAATGGCCGACAATGTGCAGGTATATTTGTATTCTCAGCTGCGAGCGTGGATAATTCTTTTCATTGTTTGAGGTGACTGTGCGCTGCAGCTGCACAGCGCGCTGCAGAAATAATGGTCGTTGTACAAAAGCTTCCCGTGTGATGTCAATACAAATGGCTCGCAGATAGTTTTTCAATTGCCTCTCATTATGACATTGCAGTTCCGAAGCTGTTGAAACCCGCGTGCAATGGTCTACCTACCGGGGCAAATGCTGTCCTCCACCTAACCCTGACAGCAAGGCTAATAGCTGTTCAAGAGGCCAATGGATCTTAATAAAAAATGGAAATGGTTTTGCCCCTTCATTTTAATTAACATTATGTCTACATTTCTATGATAATGGATAATTAAGTGAGTTACCTTGACATTGGAATGTTCTTGGAAATAATTTACTATGCAATTTCATTAGGTTAAAGACATTTGTCTGTTTTATTTTGAATGGAAGTTTTATCATAAATATTTCTGAATGTGATTTATACCTAAACTAATTATTATTCACCAAACTAATTATTATTCACAGAGCCAGGATTTTACAAACCACAAAATTCATTATGTGCATTTTAAAAATCTTTTTGTAATCATACATATAACTCATCTATTTCTTCAAAGAACTATTCCCTTTTTTTCCTGGAGCCTCCAATCATCTGTTATTCTATAAACAGATCAAGAGGCAGACAAGCATTCTCCTGGAATATTATTATTTTAGCGATAGCAAAGCAAGAAGTTTGCCTCCATAAGGGTTTGTTTATTACACTTCAGAGAAAAATGTTAATCAATCAAAAGTGTTCTTCAATAAAATCTGAATTATAAAGAGGCAATTTTTGCCTATATTTATTCATCAAAACAGCCGAGCATGTGCCTTTCAAGCAAACTATGGCATTCCCCAGCAACATCCTTGTTCAAGCACAGCTACGTTGTAGAATATATTCCCTTTACCAAAAAAAAACCAACCACCCACCCCAAAAAAGCCCCCAGCTTTCTAGATCTAGTAAGGATCATGTCTTGTTTTTAAATCTTCTTGCATGTCTATTTATAAAGAAATGGGGGATGCATGCAGGCATGTTAGGTCCTTCTTGCTGTAATGTACCATCAGAAAAATACTTCAGTAGCAGTTCTGTCCCTCGGCTGCTTACGGGGTCATGACCTCAATTCAAGAAAATGCTTAGCTGTGGTTTGTTTGTCTTGTGGAGATGCTGTAAACTCTTCTGCACAACTTCCATAGTTTCAGAGGTCCCCATAGCTCACGTAAACATTGATAGAATTGAAAAATGTTGTACTATTTTTAATTTAATAGGCATAATTCTATCAAAATATGGATTTCAAATATCCCATGGAAGGAGTCATTAAACTTAAAGACAATCATTTATTCATAGTTTCTGATAGCACTGTCTACTATGTGAATACTAACAGGAGGCCACAGTTTCCTTTGAAGGGCTTGTCAGTGAGATTACTCTTCAAATAGACTGACAAAGAGCATACTTAATATTGGATTTGTAGAAGAATTTTTGAGAAATCTACTACTTTTGTGATGCAAATTACTAACTGTATCATGGAAACAAATTACACATTTGTTAATTTTAAAGTATAATAAACTATGCTGTTCCAGCTACTATGAACAAGGAGAGGGGCAGGTGATGAAGAGGAAGGGAAGTGAATAACGTTTTGAGAATAAGTATTTTAGGACAGTGTTTAAATATATGAATACATGTGATATGGTGATCTGTGAAAGAACATTGCATGTGGTATTGCTGCAGGGAAAACTGTAGCAGTAATAATAAGGCTTTATTAAATGGTACAAGAATATCAGATGTCTCTTGGAAACTCTGTGGAATATTGTTTAGTAACATTTTCCTGTCTGCAGTAAATCTTCCTGAAGCCTAATCCTGCAGTTGGTTCTCTCACTGAAACTGGAAATTCAGGACCTGGGGGTAGTTGGGCTACATTTTGCCATTGATTCCCTCATCTGTTGGATCCATGGGAACAAAAGGGCAATTCGAGTTTTCATAAAGCAGCTGAATTCATGTGTTAATACTTAAGATGGACCAGTGTGTAATACTCAGTGACGTAGTTATATTTTTCTGTGTCTCTCAGCTAAAATCTGGGTATGTCTTTATATGTATATGTAGTTTTTTTTATTTTTAGTGACCAGAAAACATTTTGAATTGCAAGTGAAAACGTCTTACACTCTAGGTAAGTGGTCCTTTATAGATATATATCTGGGCTTGAAGAACCATTTTCAGCTTCCAGCTGTTTCATTGTTTTGAACCTGATGCAAAATTCCAGGCTTATTCAATAGATAGAGAGCAAATCTGCTTTTTCTTTAGAAATAACATTTTCAGATACAGTAAGAACAGATTAAGAGATGGACAGTTTTTCTGGAACAGGAGGGTACAACTGGTCCCACGCCAGAAAATACTCCTGTTGTATTTTAGATTTCCATATTAATTCCAGAACATAACAAATAGAATTGGAAACATAAGTTGTTGAAAAAGAGAGTTCTCCTTAATAACAGAAGTGCTAACTTTCTGCTAAAAGGGATTCTGGGATTTCTCATTGCCTGGGGCTAGGGTCTGCTAGTGGTCCAGTACCTATATGACAAGCAGCCTAGGGCACCAAGGCACTGGGCAGTCCAGCGGTTTGTCCGCATGACTGTTCTATAGATAATTGCGAAGCTGTCGTCTGCAGTTCTGCAAAATGAGTATTTGAGCCTTTCTCTGCCACTGAACCCTATGGTGAGAGAGGAGAGCAAGATGAAAATAAGGGAGCAAGAACGGTGTTCTAGTCTGGGGTGACAGAATGCCGAAAATTGAAACCTCGAATTGTTCACAGAACTAGAAATCTAATTTCTACACAGCCTGTAGTGTGCTGCCAGTCTTATATACAAAGCCTTGGTAATTGGGTGATTAATTTTTTCCATGGATTTTGTTTTATAATGATCGTAAACTTAAGATCTCCTTTAAGCTCCTTCTACCCACCCCGTAAGACATCTTATTTCAGCAACCAGAAAAATAGTACCTATTTGTGCTTGGAGCTCTGCAATCATTATCCTTTTACTGCAGAGGGACACACTAAAGAACAATTCTTATACCCTTTTGTTGTTTGTGTTCTCCCTTCACAGTCCCTTAACAAGGAAGTACTCCAGGTTTGAATTTTTTTCTCCTTTTAAATATTGAATCACACACTGGCTTTAATGGGAGCAGAGATGGATAATACTAATTAATTAATAATTAATACTAAATAATTCCTAGCCTAACCTAAGATAAGAATATGCAGTACATCCTGGACCACTTCATATTGGTAAGGCTATTTAGTAGAGGAAAACTAAAATGAGCACAATGTTTATCTATAAAAACTGTCCCTGTCATCTTTCTGCCCTTTCCATTTTCCTTCCATCAGTGTTCCTGGTTCGTCAGTAGGCTACCGAACTGAAATGGATATCAAGAACTTTGTTTATATTTTCATGAGGGAGTCAGGCTTGCCAAACCTAAATAAAATGGAAGATTTTTAAAAGGCGAATCATTGAATCAGTTCATTAATATCCATGCTGAAAAAGAAATAAGATTCAAGATAAAATTATAGCAGGATGTTTTTTTCCTACTGCAATGATTTATTATATACTTTAGATACTATATAACCCGTTTTAAAAAATCTAAAAATTAAAATATTTATGCAATGCTAACCGCTTTCCACTGTCAGACTTTTCTTTAACATAGACACTGATATTGAAAATACTCCAGTCTAGCACATGCATTATACTCTACTGTTACAAGAAGAGAAATTTTCCTGCAAAAACGTCTAAAGCATGTCTCACAATGGAATAAATAACAATCAGTTTTATAACCTCATCTTTCATACTTTCTGTTCTGTATGCTGTGGCTAATACAGTGTACGCAAGATTGCCTATGACTCTCAGATCCATTTAAATATATTTCTAGCTTTACTTCTTGCTGAATATTCTTCCTTCATATAGAATATAAAAAATATAAACTGTTCCTGAGGTATTAAAGGAAAGTCAGTTTAGATTTTTTTTGGGGAAAGAAGTTTGTTGGTTTAACCTTTGTGAACATCTGGGTGATGTAAAACACAAAGAGGGTGGAAATGCCTGAAGTCTGCCTGCTTTTTGAAAGGAACTCTGTCCGTGCTCTTTCTGTCTCTCTGCACAATAGAAGGGTCATTTTTTGAGCCTGCGCCCTCCGTCACTCCTGCTTCTCTGAAAATGGCAGTGTTGGGAGCTGACAAGTTGTTCGACTTCAGGTCTAACACATGAATGTGATAAACTTTTTGTTAGCATGGCTGACTTGTCTATCAGAGTCCTTGTACAAAAGAATTTTTTTTTCTTTTTCTCTTTTTTTTTTAATAGAACACAATGTATGAAGGCTCATCTACGTAGGAAAGATTCATCAAAATCTCTAATTAAATACATGACAGCTGGTGAATTAGAGCATTTTGTCTTAGAGCTGCCATCCTATAATACTTAATAATCCTGAGAGTCCAAAGTATGAATTAATTATGCTTTATAAGTATCCTGATATCCAACTGAAGGGGAAAAAATAATCAAAAGCAACCCTAAAAGGTCTCTGAGAAAGTAGGCAGTACTACTAATGATGAGTAACTAGGACCAAATAATTTCCAGATTACTAGACTATACTTTGGAGATGCTTTGGTATAGAATATGCATGTATTATAAGACTATCTGATTAAAGAAGCTGCTTGTTTTTAAAATAATCTGTTAAAAAAGCATTTTTAAAAGCCATGTGTTAAACATCAATTCCTAATAGCTAGCACAATGAAATGCCATAATCCTCAGTGTTGGAAAGATAAATATGATTAAAAAAAAAAATATAGAGTAGTCCTGTTGTCTTAAAGAATTGGAAGTTTAGAGACAAATTTGTGCAGATGCTCATGTGTTGTGAGTTTGTTTATATTTGCTGGTGAGGAGCTTTTGGTTGCTTCTGTTACTGTAGAGGGAAAGGAAGAGAACCAAAGTAGGAATTTACATGCTGCGGAGTTCAGGGGATTTAGAATATTGTTACAGTGTAGTATTCCAGGTTGGAGGTATTTCATTTTTGAACATCAATAACCAAAGACTAAATGTTTCACTGCAAGTAAATACTTCCTTTAAAAACTTTGCTCTATCAGTAATCCAGATCTGAGAAAAATATTTCTAAGGAAAAACATTTAAGCAGCCCTAGTGGTTTGTATTAATCTTGTTCTCAGTTTGATTTTTTTTTTTTCCCTGTCTAGACTTAAGAGGTTTTTGTTCTGAAGCTTTCTAACTTTCAGTTTTCTAATTAAAATTACAAAATACGAAGTGCGTATATCATTAGATTTCTATTCCCGTATATCTAACAAAACCAGATTTGTATGATAGGTCTTACAAGTGTTTCAGCAGCTGCCTTTTCTAGCTTTTCTGGATTTAACAGTTGTTAATGAACGTCGTTCATGAACTAGTGCCTGATTACTGGTGGCATTCAAGAATCCTGAGTAAAAGTACAGTTCCTGAAATTCAAGTGTCGGATGGTTTTTACCTATTTAATAGATGTACTCTCTGTGGAACAAGAGAGGAGAAAGATGCCAAACGTTTCTCATGATTAAGAAGATTTGAAGAAATCACCAAATTTATTGAATTCTATTTGTAACAAATACAGTGTTACTGAGAAAGGTGCCCATTCAGTGGATGCTTGAATAGAGAAGGAACCACTGAATATCTTTTGAGTAAACTGATTTCTCTCTTGGAGGGTTTTTCTTTTTCTCCTAATCCATCTGCTAATCTACCATTTTGAAATAAGCAATTGTGGAAAAGACTGCTGATCTTGGATCAGTTTACACAAGAAAGACTTTCACCAAATAAGACATTTTCATCATTCTGGTGAGCAGAGTAATAACTTGGCATAATCCTGAGAAGTGCTTGGCAGGAGATTCTCCATTGCGTTCTCTAGGTGCTGCTAGTCAGAGAATTAATCAGATTTGTCCTTTTCTGTGGGCTTTGAAACACCTTCCCCCCCNCCCCCCCCCCCCCTTTAAAAACAGTTGAGATTTTTGTGGGCTGTTTGGTTTTTTTGGGGAGTTGTTTGGGGGTTTTGGTGTTTGGGGTTTTTTTGTGTGTTTGTTGTTGTTTTTTACCCTGTAGTGTGCCTTCTCAAAAATGAATGTTATAGTACTATAGAATCATTCAGGTTGGAAGGAACTGTGGGAAGCTCCAAGCCCCACCTCCTAGTCGTTTTAGCTCAGAAGGCAGTGAATGTGACCAGGTGTGATTTATCTTTGTGATAAATCCACAACAACTGTTCCTCGTTTGGGCTTTCCTGCCACCCTCCCTGCATGCTTGAGCAATGGGCTCATCTGTCTTCCTCCCTTGTAGCTTGTCTTTGCTTCCATCTCCAGCATACGTCCTATTTTGTTGGAGATCAGTCATGACTTCCCTGCTTAGCCAAGTCAGTGTCCTGCAACATCTATTCCTTTTCCCAAATACCAGCATGGACTGCTGTGCTTGGAGGGGTTTGTCTGAAAGGACCTGCCAGCTGCTTGGAGCTCCTTGGCCCTTCAGAAATACCCGAGATCCTCTCTACCAATTCCCTGAATACGGCAGATGTTATTTGCCTAAATATTTGCCCACATGGCTTGTAATTCCTACTATTCCTATCTCCATTTGACTCCCCAGGCTCCTTATCTGGACTATGCTTTACAAAAAATATCAAATGATCACCTGAAAATGTTGTCGTGACCCACCATGGCATACCTAGGCCTGCCTAGTGGGGAACAGTTGTTTCTATAGGAGAATGGGTGTACGATTCAGTTCCGTAAGGCACCAAATCAGTTCAGCCAGACACATTTCAATCTTGAACTCAGACGAAGTAAAATGTTTCAGTTGATTTTGACATTGAGATGTATGTCTGAATAGATAATGTCATAACATTTCTTTTCCAGCAAGTATACCAAAATGAAAAAAAAGTATACATTAAAATTTGCCTAAACTTCATATGGAATGAAGTGGGGTGAAAATGAATATACATATATCAGAAATTTTGATAGGGAACTTAAAATTTTCTGTGAGGTTTAGTTAACAGTTAAAGTGCCAGTAGATGGCACTCAGGAATCTATAATATCGTTACATATGGGGCTTTCTGTGCCCAATGCAGCTTGCTGCTTTGCGGTGCTGTCTGCGGCTTGGACCATGCACCGGTGCTTCCGGGGCTTCTAATGGACAGGAATGTGCACATGTAATGGGAAGAAGTGATTGACCCCAGAGATGGCTGACGTGGTAGGATGTTATGGTCATACGTGATTGGGAAGGTAGTGAGACCTGGTTTCAATGTTCTGAACTATTTACTGTAAAGAGAGCTGCAATAATGTTTGTAGATTAAATTACTGCATCGGTTTATTGTCTTTTGTATTGGGATGCAATAATGCTGTCCAGTGGCATAGATTACATCATTTAATCACTTTTCAGTTTTGATTACAGCTACCAGCAGGAGGCTCAGACTTGCCAACTGTAATTAAAATGTTAAAATCCAAAAAAACCCCAAGAAACAAAAACCAGTTCAGAGATAATTAAGGCTGAGAAACGTTTATTTTTCTGTGAAATTTTGTACCACTGTGCTGAGGAAAGCTGAATATTATCTGTCTTTAAACATCCACTTCCTTGAGTTATTTGGAGCTGGGGTTAGATCATCATTCCCATCTTAGTGCAGACTTTTCTCAGTGAATAATAACATTTGAATAATTTGTATTGATACTTATGGGATTTTTCAGTGTTGCAATATAACACAGGAATACTTTATTTTTATTCTGGTCATGTTTAAAGGAACCAAGGTGCTTGGCAAGCAAAGAGAAAATTTTTTTGGTAGCCTTATTACAAGTACCACTGGACTTTTCTCCCACTAGGTGCGGATTTGGGACCAAAAAGATAACACTGCTGTCTTGTACAGCTAGTAGATTTACCTCCCTGGTTTCTACTACCTTGGATTTGTGTTTTATCATCTTTAGAAACTGTCTGAAATGAAAAGACAGAGTTAGGAAGGCGCTAGCCCTGTAGTCTCAGGTAAAGGTTATATATTTATAAACTTACAAAACTGCCCTGTTTGCTGCTTTTGGAAGGCTGTTTCAGAGGCTTTCTCATTCGGTGGTTAGAAACCTTTTCTTAGGAATCCTGAACTTATTCTTGGACTGTTTATCTGTTTTTACACAATGTTATTTAGTTCAAATAGCTTTTCCCCTTCTCTGGTCTGTACCCTTCTTGTTTATTTTTCGGGTATATCTTCCCAGTAGATATAATCCCCATGTTTTTGTTTACTAAACAAGCTAGACTCATCACAAGGAAGACCTCCTTCCCCTGATGATTCAAGATGATGATGATAATAGTATTTTTTTCCCTTTTTGCCCCCTGTATTGCCACTTAAAAATAGCACAAACCCCTGAATTAACAATGGATATTTGCAATCCTTTTACATGGACTCCGTTGTTACTTCAGTCCTATGCTACATAAATCTTGAGAAAAATTCATCTGCCTGGATAACTTCTCCCGTATACATCTACATCTGATTGTACTGCCTTTTTTCCATAGTCAGTCCAGAAGTAGCTTTTCCATAAATATAATTTTCCTTGAGGTACATGTCTAAAACAGGCCGGGTGAATTGTTCTTTAAATGTCCCTCTTCTTTTTTGAGTATGGAGGGATGCTAAACACTGTGGAAGTCTTAGGTCAGCAGAAGCGAATCTTCTCCTTTGTGACTGCCCGCTGCTGTGTGCTCCATACGGTGCTGTACCTGCAGGCCGTTCAGCTGCTCATGGTGGAACGTGTTTTTGAAGCAAATGGTGAAGCCTTGTTGGGTCTAAAGATGAAAAAAATCTTTACAGTTATCCATATGCCCAAATGAACTACTGAACTGTAGTCTTAGTCCAGAAAGTACAGTCATATTTGAGACTTTGCAACAGTGGTAAAATTATTTATTTTTAACAAGTCCAGATGAAGCAAGACTGAGAAGGCCCGGGCAGACTAAACCTGAGGATCCATACCATTTTTAAAGCCTGTATTAAAGAGAAATGAATAGATTTTTATATTTTTTTTTTAGTGTAGATGATGATTTGCTTTGAAATATTCTGAACCATCAGCTTGGCAGGATCTTCAGACACTTTTGTTAGCTAATCACAGACAGATTGCAGTCAGGAGCCATATCTAAATTTATTAAGAAAATTAATAGACCATTTAAATTTTACTAGAATTAGGCTAAGATACAATAAGCATTTGCACCAGCAGATATTCATTAGCTGTAACATTGACCTGATGCCTGTGTGTGTAATGAGAAATTGACATCTAGATTCAAATGGAGACAATAGTGGTAATAATAAGAGTTTGAATCATTAGGAAAAAAAAAAAGACTAATATTATATGTGTGTCAGATTTTATTTTGCATATGAATCCCTGTGTGTATATTATGGACTGCAAAGTCAAGGTTTGGAGCGTTATGTTTGCCTAATCTAGGATTTTTGCTTCCTTCTCTGTTCTGTAAATCTCTATACACTCTTGCTATGAGAGTGAATTTTATTGATTAATTTATTTTTATAGTATTTTTGGAAAGTGATCAGCTTGGTGAGTGTTGAGAAGTTAATTGTGTTTTTCCCTAAATGCATCAGTCTTTCTGAGTTAGATTACCATGAAAACAGATCCTTGAAAAATTTCAGCACATTGTTCATGGGGTTTAGCACAATTAAGGCTTTATGATAACCTCTGTCTGCCTTATGTTGATATTTTTAAATCTAGTGAAAATTATCTCCCCACTCCCTTTTTTTTTTTGTTAAAACCTCCATAGAGCTTATGGATGGATATGATACTTCCTTGAGGTTAGTTTTCAGAGAAGCTACTTTAGCAACCTTTACTAGGAATATGTGTGTGTGCATTTGGGATTAGTTCACCCGAGAGTACTGTTCAGCACTTTAAAGAAGATTATATAATTGAAGTTCAATTATTTTTAAACTATTCTGTCTTGGAATTGCAAGCATGATCAACAGTGACTTCTGTATAGGACTGATTTGCAAGATACAATAATTTTGAGTACTGGAAAACAAGATGACCTGTATTTGAAAGCCTGATCATTTGCGTCATTCACAAATATATGCAATGCTGAATTTATATACTGTACTTTATAAATAATTTTAGGAATGGCATTGATGATTTGTTGTTCTGTGGTCTAAGGACAAGAATAAGGATTAATAGTGTTCTCAGTACAGTTTGTGCATTTTGTTACATGTGGCCAAATGAACGTGCATTTAAAAAAAATATATTCCTCTGCTATTTTAGATGATATAACCAATTACGGATAAGTTGTACAGCGCTGAGAAGTTTCCTGTTCCTATTGTCCAAATACATTTCATTTCCAGCACATTAGTATATTAGTCATTGGCACCAGCTTCAACCCCATTTGCATATTAACTATCTTGCGATGCAGGCAGCAACCAAAAATACCTGGCTTAGGGAAAATGAGCCATTAGTTTGAGCATCAACTTTCTGCTGCCTACTAGCCACGGGTCCTCCGTGCTGCTGATTCTTTTCACTAGCTGTCTGATTCTCTGGTGCATTAGGATTAGGGAGGATTTCCTCAAGGGGCACGGAGTCGAGATTCTTCATGCATCATCCAGTGATGGTGGCAACTGTATGGAACTACTGCCAGTTCTCATGTGAAGGGAGGAGTGCTCCTGGGGTACGGTTAATGGAGCGGATGGCTTTCAAGGTTTGGGGCAGCAGGCTTTGCTCCCTCCCAGCCTTCCTGTGGATCTTCTGGGAGCGTTCCCTCCTCTGCACTAATGCCGAGCTCTCTGTGTCTCTGAAAGTGCAAACCATGAAGCTGAACTATTTTGGGTTTGGGCCATCTGGCTTCAATATCTCTTCTTTTCTTTGTGGAATCCAAATGAGTTTGGTCCCCTGGTAGATGCTGGACGCCAACAGGAAGCGATACGGTTGACAGTACTGCCAGCAGTTCAGGACAGACATCTCAAAGCAAGCCAGTTTTTATCTGCCAGCTCTAATACAGTATCTAGAGTTACATTAGAGTGGCAAAGCAAAACTTAGGTGAGTGAATGTCACTTCTCTCCCTGGTCCACAGCTTCCAAGGTTTCTTATCTTCCGCTCTTGCTGCTCTGCAAACAGTGCTTATGCTATATTCTCATGGCACTCTGTTGCCAATTCACATGCTCTGAATTCGTGGCTGCCAGTTCTTAAAAGTTTGTGTCCAACTAGCTGGTCATCTGAGCCAGCTCTGTCCCATAGGCAGGCAGCTTTTCTCATAGTTCAGTCCCGTCAGGCTAAGCAAGCCGACAGCCCTGCTGGTTTTTGCCGTTCTTTTATTTCAGAAAAGACTTCAATCCCTTCAGTCCCAGTAGGTAAAACCAGATAGTGAGTGAACTGAATAATTTTTGTTCTATTTCAATACTGCTAGAGATATTTCCACAGGAGCTGATGGCTGCTTTACAACTGGTGGGAGAGGTTATAAAAGAAAGGAATGAATGTTGTTCATTTTTACATAAGTTTTGGCCTACTTAGCCTATATACCTCGTAGCTTGTTTTCTTTCCTATGATGTTCAGGCCAATAAACACAGGCACTGACCAACCTTTACGGCTGGTATGAAGCAACAAATCTTTGAAAGCTTCAGTGTTTCATCCTGATGAGGAGCAATCATTCTTCTCATGTTTTTCCTTACTATTGAAGGCTGAGGTAACTTTTCTTCTGTTGCAGACAGAGCTGACATCTCAGGAATTTATAATTCCAGTGATTATTCCAAAACCTGAAAGTTCTGTTACTAGTAGAGAGACAAAGGCTGGGAGAACAGTGTATGTATAATACTGAAGCGTGGCCTTCCTCTTTTGTTTCCCTCAGGCTTTGCTCAGGACTGTGGCAGGAGTACGTGTAAGACTCGGAGAGGCAGAGATCTCTAATCTTACTGAGCCATCATTCCGGTGTAGAAGGATGTTAATGATGTTTTACCACCTAAGAGGGTGATGAAAAGAGAGCATTTGAACACCTGAGCATGTATAATTTAAATGTAATAAAATCACAATATGAGTTCTAAGTAGAAAAATTAGCATCGCTAATTATTGCTTGCTGATTATTGCTGTAAGCTTTTCTTTTTTTTTTTTTTTTAATACATGCTGCTAGTGGATTCAGGTGTCAGGATAAATACCTGACTCCACATGTACTCAAATTTCTGCCTGGCACCAACTTCAGATCTTTGTCTGTCAGTTACATGTTGCACAATTTGATTCAGGGCTGCAAGAGGGAAAGGCTGGGCAGCAGGTGGGCATCTAAGAGTCCTCATTATAAAGGGAACCAACCTGTTTTTATTTATTAGTCTGTCATGAAAAAGTACAATATGAAATGACCCAAGCCATCATAATTAGCAAGTTGTGCAGATAGGGTGAGAGATTAGAGAACTTACATTACATGTGCTACTCATACAGTCATGCCGGTTCTGTTGAAGACAAAAGTTGTAAATAACAGAAGTACAAAAAACTACTTTGCTGCTGCAGGAAGGCCTCAAGGTTACCAAGCGCATGTGTGACATAAATGCAGTAGAGCATTTTAATTAGATTCTTTCACCAGAACTCCTGACCTTCTGTGTAGCACATTAATGTATTTTACTAATTATAAATGCAATTAAAAAGTACTGAAATAAAATTAGGCTGATCTATCTAATTTACATTAAGCACTTGCAAATTATGCAGATTTACAAAGTCTCTTTCTTTCTTTCTTTCCTTTTTTTCCCCCCAATTTGTGTTTCAGGAAAAAATTGTCTGCATTAAAACAGCTGGAGAACAACCTTGTAGCAAAACAAATTTCTTTTCTGTGATTATTCACAGTGTGTGAGTTAATTTTCTAGGCAGTAATATGCTTAGCTATCATTAGGGTAGTGACTCATACAATAGAACGCATACACGCATTGGATGCAGTGGTGGTCAGTATACTGGGTGGTGTGTATGTCTTCATTTTTTCTTATGGGAAGTGGGTTCAGAGGCTAACTAGGAAAGAAATATACAATGGTCAAAACCAACAGAGATTTATAAACAATAATGAAACAGCAAAAGCAGTATGCGAATAATACAGGCGAAACATCTGGTGCATTCAGTCATTAAAACAGGCTGACTGCTATCTCTGCCATCTACGTTATTTTGGTAATATTTTCGTAGTATTTTAGAGTTTTAGACTTGAAAATAGAAAAATAACAACATTTCATTATTGTTTTTGTCAAGCATCTAAATGATGGTAGGCACTGTGCAGAGAGCATAAAAAGACAATCCTTACCCTGAAGAGCTTATGATCTCATTTTAGATGGGCTGCAGAAACAGAGGGTAACACTAAGTACTGAACATAGATAGAAAGAACCAATCTTAAAGTAGGAAAATTTGCAGAGCTACTCAAGCATTTTAGTTCATGTTGTTTATCCTTAAACCCTTTCTGTAATAAAGGATTACTTTCTAATACGTGTGCGTTTTAATGAAAATTCTTCAGTTTTTCACTAAAAAAAAGGAAGCAAAAGTGCCTCAGGTTTTTTGTCCTATTCTATCCCTTCCCTAAAGAAGTAATCTAAAAAAGTAGTGGAGAGGAAGAAAACCTGCAATATAAATAGATAAGAGTAAATGAACAAATTCAGTGTTCATTTCATGCCAAATATCTTGCATTAAGACCATACTATTTTTCTGCTATTTTTTTGTATGTTTATTGAGTTTGGATCTCACACACCTGACATGAAAGTCAAGAAGTGAGAATAATGCTTTGCTCATTATTGGTGGTTATTATTTTTAAACATCTAAAAGGTGGTACTACAGGCAGCACTGAGATGGTTCTTAAACATTATCTGTTAGATCTAGAAGAGACCATGAATTCAAAGGAATAGGAAGGCATGTGAACTAATTTGTTGATAAAATTTGAAATGGTAAGAATTGCCCCTCTCTGCCTCTGCCTTGTAAGAGTGCCATCTTCTTCTGTTACCATGAGAGAACCATGGATAACTTCCATGAGGAATTTTGGTCACTTAAAACTCTATGCTTCTCCCCTTGATATAGCAACATATGTAGCTCATTAACTCAATATCTAATAGCTATTTTGAAGTCAAGTAAATAGCTTACAATGGGAGAGTTGCACTATTTAACTTTAGACGTTTTACTTGATGCCCATGTTATGAATCTGCGTTTTCTGCATTGGTAAGAGGAGGAAGGAATGCACCTAACTTCAAATCACCCTCTAAAAGGAAATATGTGTCCACTACGCTTGAGATAATGATCACATGGGAATTGGAACACAGGATAGTTCGGAGCTCTTGCCTCTCTCAGAGCCAATGTTATTTTTGGGAAAGCAGCAGCTCCTATTCTGGAGCACAGCCACTGCTAGACCTTAACAGGAGATCTTTGCTCTGGTTTCTGCGAGTAGCCACTTACCAAGAGTCAGAAAATGTTGCTATGTGCAACAGCAAGGACTTTCCTGGAAGAAAGTGCCAGCAGGTCCCAAATCCTACTTAGTTCACATCAACATTTAGGCTGGAAGTGCCTCTTACAGCTTAAAAACTTGGAAACAGTCATCTCTCTCAGCAGCATTACATTCTCAGTTAATAGTATCCTGCCACGGGCAGATGAAACTATTTGCAAGCCATCCTTACCCATGGTTCCTGTAGGCATTATAAATCTAGTTACTTACTACCTAAAAAAAAAAAAACCCCATAAAAAAATATTCATTGGTACCAGTTTCTGTTTGAAACATTAGTACAGAATAGTGTTTTGTTGTCCTTTTGGCTCAGGATTATATATGTAAGCAGGGTTACTGGAGGTTTTTGCAAATTTTTGCTCAATGTGTAGGATTGTGTGAAAGAGACTGAAATATTTGAAATGTTTTGCTTTAAGCTTTAAGTAAGTGTAGTGACATTTGTTACAGGTAAAAAATAAAAACTTTGGAAATGTGTATATTCTCATTAAAATATTTATTGTTGTACAGTCAATATTTAAGAGAAAGCTTTTCTCTGAAAAAAAGGAAAATCTATTAAACATATTCCAGACTACTGCAGATACGATTGTTTGGTAGAAATGATCCAGCAATGAATTATGGATAAGGTTTGCATGGTTCATAAGTAACTCTTAAAAAATTATTTTAACATTTAGTTGTGCATGTTTCAGAGCATGGCTATTTTAATTGCAACTTTGATACAGGTGAGATCTCATTTTTCCATCAAGAGCGAATATAAGGTAGAACTCCAGACTGAATAACATAGCCTTGGTGCGTCCCAGCTCTATGGCCAAAATGCAGTGATGCCTACCAGCACTTCTAACTATGAAATCCTATTAAAGCACTGTGTTTTTCTATTGATGTGTTCTGTTGGTATGAGATGGATTTAGATATAGGGTTCAGTCTTTTGCTGAACAGAAACCTTTCTAATTGTGAAACTTTTCACAGGGAAATAGAATCATAGAATGGTTTAGGTCGGAAAGGACCTTGAAGATCATGGAGTTCCAACCCCCCTGCCATAGGCAGGGACACCTCCCACTAGACCAGGTTGCCCAAGGCCACGTCCAGCCTGGCCTTGAACACCTCCAGGGATGGGGCCTCAACAACCTCTCTGGGCAACCTG
>VUYV01000019.1:7483455-7607959 GCA_008711295.1 Anarhynchus alexandrinus | reverse complement strand
CCCTGGACAGATTTAGTTCTATCTGGGCTTTAGCTTGTCTAACCCGATCCCTGGCTGCTCGAACGATTCCTCTGCATTCCTCCCAGGCTACCCGCCCCTGTTTCCACTCTGTATAGGCCTCCTTTTTCCTTTTGGTCATGTCCAGGAGCAACTTATTGATCCATGCAGGCCTCCTGGCTTTTCTGCCTGCCTTCCTCTTTGTAGGGATGCACTGCTCCTGATCTTGGAGGAGGTGGTCCTTGAATATTAACCAACTTTCTTGGACCCCTCCAGGGCTTCATCCCACGGCACCATACCAAGCAGATTCCTCAAGAGGCCAAAGTCAGCTCTCCCAAAGTCCAGGGTCATCAGCCTGCTGCGCACCTTCCTTGCTGCCTCGAGGATTTTGAACTCGACCATTTCATGGTCACTACAGCCCAGGCTACCCTTGAGTTTGACACTGTCTACCAGCCCCTCATTGTTGGTAAGAACAAGGTCCAGCATAGCTCCTCTCCTCATTGGCTCCTCAACCACTTGGAGAAGGAAGTTGTCCTCAATGCAATCCAAGAACCTCCTGGATTGCCTATGCTTGGCTGTGTCACCTTTCCAACAGATGTCAGGGTGGTTGAAGTCACCCATGAGAACCAGGGTCTGTGAACGTGATGCCGCCCCTATCTGTATATAGAGAGCTTCATCAGATTTTAATATTAGGGGAAACAAGGTTTAGAATGTTTATTTGAGTGGGTGCCTGAAAAAACACAGTAAGACTAGAATATTTAAAAACTGTCCTCCTTTAATAAGGTTTTGGTTAGATATAATCATTTTTGTTCTTTGTAAGCATTTTTGTAAACTTTTGTCCTATGGCGTGGTCCAAAAAATAGTTTGCTTTTTTTTTTCCCCATGAGAATGTTTTCAAAAGAGTATTTGCGACATCTAAGTTTGTAAAACTCTGAAATCCTATTTTTCTTCCAGAAATACAGGTCAGTGTGCAAATAGGATGGACAGAAGTCATATGTGCCAAACTGTCTTCTGCACTGACTAACAAATAGACAACATTGATCCTATTGGCAAGCCTGTTGAATTAGCCAACAAGAAAAAAAGAATGATGAGATTTAAATAGTTAAATAAAGTCTATTTAAAAGCAAATTAATCTGTTTTCTATTTGAAATGTCATGTGCAAGAGTTTATAAGGCACTCAGCAAACCAGTAAGTTAGACTTTACAGGCTCTGCAGTGAAATATGACAGCCAAAGTGCTCTCGGTAATAACTCACAGCTTTGATAATAGAATCTTTTACTGAGAGAACAAGTGTGTTGGCTAAGACATTGGGGTTATCCTTCTCAGTGTCTCAAAAAAGAGAGATATGATCATTAATTCCTGCTTGGTGGAAAGGCAATTAGGAGTTTGATAGTTTTTCTGAGAGAGAGAAGTCTGCAGTAACAGCTGCACTGGAGGATGACTTACACTTTGCTAGATTTTGAACCCCTGGGATCTGGTATCAGCTGGTATAAATTGACACAACTCTATTCCCTTCAATTAAGTCACACCAGTTTACACAAACTGAAGATATGGCCCATTATTTCTTCATGCCTGCCCTAGCAATGAATCCAAGTATGTGGTTAAGAATACAAGAAAGCTCATTACAGTTAATTCCATGTGCTTAAAGCTGTGAGCTTAAAGTTAAGCAGGTATTTAAGTGCCTTGTGGTGTCAGCATCAGAATGCAGAGCTGCCTGGTGCCAGCTGAGATGTTGTTGGAGCAATTGCTTTGGAAGGAATCTTGATTTGTAGAGAGCAACTTTCCTGTTGGTCAGTGTATGGCCAGCTGGATTAACTTGTTTCCAGTATTCTCTTCTGCCTCAAAATATATCTTAACTTTGTATCATGATTGTGTCGGCATCTTGGCTGACCTGAACTCCCCGTAGCTGGAGTGCTCCTGCTAGCAGTAGCCAAACTGACTCGTTTGGGATGCGCTTAAGAGCTGCAGTCACACTTTTGACAAAAGCCAACATCTGTAGCATAACATGAACTGTGTAGTACTTCTCCTACACATTATACCTGGAGCTTGCAATCAAAACAAATGACCAAGAACCTAATATCTCCAAACACATAATTTTACAAGCAGTTAATCTAATACATTAAATTCACATTATCTTTCATCAGTTATACCTGACCGCATTCTCTATAACCTACCTTTGCAAACCCCAGCTTAGGATAAAGATAGGGTGTTTGTCTTTAGGTAAGTGTAAAAAAAATGTCTCCAGCTCTTCTTTGCTTGCTAATCTGGGTGGCATTCACCTTCTCATTTCTGTGACTGAGCCTCACTTTGCCAGACACATACACTTAGCAGGTGTTTTCATCTTGACATTAATAATAAGAATTGACACGTTCTAAATGAGGAATCCCTTGTTGTGCCTGGTAGCACTGATGGATATTTGGGGAAATTGACAGCTTCTGAAAAATGTTTTTGCCATGACCAGCACTTCTCTGACAGATTTTTAATGGGTCTCACAGAACTCTCGCTAACTTGAACACTTTTGCAGATGAAGTGGAAAGTGGTGAAATGTGCTGCTTTAACACCTTTGAAAGTTAGTGAAGAAACATGGAACAACTCTGAATTTTTTTTTCTTTGAAAATATTTTTTCCTCCATCAAAACTAAAAGATGGGAATGGATTAGCTAAGGGGGCAAGCACTTGTTATGATACACCAGGACTAAGCTATATAACCCCCATTAACCTTAATGGGAACCACAAAGCTCAGTGTGCTCATTTAGATGGAAATATCCCCCTGCTCATCAGGGATCAATTGCACTGTGTGTTACCTGCTTTCAGTGCCTCATTCAATATGGGAGTCATTGTCATGACCTTGTGAGCCTTGGGCTACAAGGAAGGGAGGACAGATAAAATGGAGCTATGAGAAGAAAGATCAAATAAAAATACAAGCTAAAAAAAAGGGAGATAAAAAGTTATAAAGGTTGGTACGTAACTCATGTTAGAAGTTCATATGAAATGTAATTGCAATTAAATCACAGGTTTCCTTTGCAGTTCAATGTGATACTCCAGAAAAATCAATACAAATACAAATGTATATAGAATTCAGGTTCATCAGAGAATTCTTAAATTTAAAATAATGTAACAGGAAGACTGTGTTAACTTTTTTTTTTTTTAAACTTTCCTATAAAGGACAAAATAAGATAGTGATTGTTATATGTTCCTAGTTTCAGCTTTCCTCCCCACCCTTCAAGTTAAACATTGCATACATAAACCTGAGCTACTACAGGTGGTGTTACTAGAAGAGCCTAAATGGAATAGACACTCATCTCTTTTTGAAAGTCAATTAAGCTTATCTGCCTAAATCCAGTGTTTATGTTTAAATCCCAGTTGATAGCTCTATTGAAAGAAATCTCCAGTTACTTTTTTAAGTGATAGGATTGTGATTAAGTATAGCAAAAGCTCAATTCTGTGCTGACATCTCTTTCTCTCACCTGGTAGGTGAGAATGTAAGTGTACACTTTGGCCAAATATGGACAACCCCTAATCTCTTTCTTAAATCCTGAGACTAAGAATTCGTGAAAAGGTGATTCTTCCTCAGAAGATCACTTCCTGGCGTGTCCCGAGGGAAACTACCTTACCAAGAAACTGTGTTTGCCTCCTATAGACAGCTGTAAGGGCCATTGCAATATTGTAGAGCAGCCACAAGCCTCTACACTGAAATTTCCAGTTCTATATTCTGACAAGCAGACTTAGTTGGAGTTGTGTCCTGTAGGTTATAGTGGCATCTCATAGTCCTTTGCTGTGAGATTATATCATTTTTCAACCAGTTTCTATCATTTCATTTATCCCAGTCTTTTCCTCCTCTCAGTGCAAACACAGATCAGTGAAAGACCTTGACATCACTCTGGTTTATCAAACTGCCATCCAGTCCTGTGTTAGGATGGCTCCTCCTGAATCAATTTCTCCTTACAGTTATGTAAACAGGTCTTTTAGTTTGACCTCATTGCAAACAAAGAGCTTATTTATGCAAGACAGAAGGCGACCTTCTTGAATATCTGTATCCCGGGGTTACACATCTCATTGACAGCAAGTCCTCAGTCTAGGCTCTAGGGAAAGTCCCCAGGACAGGGGTCAAGAAGCAGTGTCTGCTGAAGGAGTTGGGTTTAGACAGCAAGGTGTAAATATAATCTCTTTGAGCAGATTTAAAAGAGAATGGCATCAGCGCTGTAGAGCTTGAGTCGCTGATGCAGTTACCACTGCAGGGGCCAAATTATTACAATGAGTTACCAGTATTTGTGTTTTTCCATCTCAAAGTAGTGAATCTTTTCTGTGAGCTCTGAAGGCTGGTTATTCTATNAGTAGAAGTACCAGTTGCTGGTGTGTAATCAGATCTGAATTCCTAAATTTCCACTTCAGGAGTGGTATCTTGGGATCTTATTTGGAAGCAGTGATTTCAGTTCCAGTAAATCCTCTTGTGGATGGTCATTGGGATTTTGTTTTACTGAGAAATGGAATACAGCAATAGGTGAAGAAAGACATTTTCAGATACTTCTGTTTTTTTCCCTTCAGAATATTTTCCAGTGCTGTGTTTATTGTGGCTGTTTTGTGCTTTTCTTCCAGTTATAAATAACTGCTGAAGACTGATGTGTTTACTTTGTTTAACCATGGCCGTGATGGGTCGAGGACACATTAAATCATCCTCAGGCTCTTATTTGCAGCCAGTTCTGAAATAACCAGAGTAGTGGCATAAAATTACTTCATACTGGAGAGATTTTTATATTGGCTTAAGTCTCTGAAGTCTCCAGTGCTTTACAACAAGACACTTTAATGGAAAAACAGTGACAGCACAGATGAAAGTCCACGTGGAATTGCCTAGCAGACAACTCAAGGTTTGTTTAAGGTGCCTAAGATATGAAAAAGGGAGGTTATTTTCTTCTGAGGTTTTCCT
Source organism: Anarhynchus alexandrinus (assembly GCA_008711295.1). Classification (NCBI taxonomy): domain Eukaryota; kingdom Metazoa; phylum Chordata; class Aves; order Charadriiformes; family Charadriidae; genus Anarhynchus; species Anarhynchus alexandrinus. The sequence goes on along the minus strand of VUYV01000019.1, from coordinate 7,603,040 downwards.
TGATGAGTTTACAGATCTAGCTATTATTTATTTAGATTTAAAGTGTCTTCATATATTAGAAATAGTGATGGAGAATAGCTACACTCTTATCCTGATGAGATTAAAAGGGGAAAATGTTATTTTCTGACAATTTCTACAATCCTTGGTGTTTGCACGTTTGTGCTGCTTCTCTGAAAACACCATTTGCTGTTGCTACTATTAGCTTACTAATTTGACCCCTTTTTTGTTTTGGAATTACCTGCAAGCAAACTTCACTGTTTATAATTGTCTACTGTCATCAAAAGCTAGACTGACTTTGAAAATCAAGCTCATGTTATTATATGGTACGCACAAAATTAATACGTCTCCTTTATGCTGTCAGTTGAACATCAACCCAGTATTTGCAACGTGTCTCCTTCTATTAATATATCAGTAAGATTGTATCACTGTATGTAATTAGAAATGACTTAATGATGTGTGTCTGGGAATTATATCACTATTTGTTTGTATTAGAAAATGAACTGCAATCAAACTACATTCCAATACTGGTTGGTGCTTACTGAAGTAACTCACAGAAATCGACCTGTAATTCTCACTTCACTTCCTTCTCAGATGTCTGAGAAACAAGATGGGCTTTCTCCTGTGGGTTAAAAAGTCTGAGCTCAATTATATCATGTTTGGGAATGAACTGCAGAGTTCAGGACCGTTTATGGAAATCACTCGGTCTCCCGGTAATACTACAGTATTTAAGTCAAACGATTTGTAGGCCAGGAACCCTCCCCTGAGGAATAAGTGCATTGCAGGGATTGGAGAGTCATTCATTCAGAAGTCTGGAAAGAGGGAAAGGTGGTGTGTTGAAATTCTTTTTGTTTGCATATAAATAATTCATTGAAATTCTTTCTTACAGTGGTTTCAGTCTGTTTCAAGGGAAGTAATTAAAATTATACAGATCTTATTTATTAATGCTAGTGGGAATAGGAGATACTGCAGCTGGAATATTTTGAAGATACCCAAAATAAAATTAGGGCTATGGACTGACGGCAGGTAAACTGGAAACAAATATATTTTTGAAAGGGATCAAAAGACATCAGTGACTATATACATCTACTGTAAAGGTAGATAATAATTTAATGTTATAATTCTGCTGATCTACTGTAAGCTTTTGTTATCCAGTGGTTGGAGGAAACACAAATAAATACTTGGAGTCAAGTTCTTATTAAGTATAATTTCTTGGTTCCCCTTCTTAAGCATGGATATATCCAGTACCCAATGAAGCTGTAAAGCTGAACCTAAAATTTTTCAGTAAAACTGCATTTTGTAATACTCTGGCACTTCTGATAGGAAGTACCACAGAAGGTTGCATTATTTGGAAAGCAGAAATATGGAATTAAGCAGAACAGTAAACACTGTAGTCAGTGCAGTCTTGGTAGAAAAGTGACCCTTTATCTCCCACTGATAAAGAAGTACAAAAAGCCAGAGGTGGGTTGGAGCAGTGGAGAATTCACTCTCTGGATTTCAGTTCGTTGTAACTTACAGGAACAGAAAGTAAATACTTTGAGACATGAAATATGAAGTACTTCAAGTTTTAAAAAACAGGATTTGGGGAAAAAACCTCATCAGTACTAATACATCAGCAAACAGCAGTAGTTTATAAACTGTAAGATTAAGAAGTGGTTTCATTTGTATAGTTTCAAGCTTTAAAAAAATATTTAATACGTGTGAGATTAAAACACACAGAGAAGAGGATATAAGTAATGACAATGATTCTCCTAGAGGGGTGTGGTAAATAATATTTTTTTCTGTAGTCTTTTTTTGCTGAGTACAAGGTTTAGGCATGAAAAAATCATTATTCCTGCTCTAGAAAGAATATGCTTTTGTAATGTATCCCAGTGAAATTCTTTTCAGTTAGTATTATGATACTTACCTTTGTAAAAACTACCTACCAACCTGAGCTAATATTAATAATTAGGCACAAATGTAACTATTACCTATGTAACATATTGTTTTGTAATTTCTGGTGGGGGTTGTTCGAGAAAGGAAAGGAGGATTTGGGTATTTATCTGCAGGATCTGAACTATATTTAATATTAAGAGTCTGTTTAAAAGTTCTTGATTGCCTTCTTTGGATGGTTTTCCACGTAATCTAAAACGCAGCTAGCAGATCATATGTATTTAACATACACTTGTTTAAAACTAGAACTAAAAACATTTGCAGTTGCTTCTGAAGCAATTGCAAACAAGCTTTCTGGAGAGCTTGGGATCATGTGAGTTGCCTTGACTTGCCTATTAAGGTTTGTCTTTGATTTTGGAGATGATTCAGAAAAAAACATGGTCTTTATTTGCAAGTTGGAATTTCAGTTCAGTCTCTTTTACCAAAAATATTCATAAACCTATTACGAGCTTTAAGTAAGTAAAGAAGGTGAAAGTTGTAGCTGTTTTGATGATGGATAGCGGGTATTTTACAAGTAGTCTGCAAACTATTTGCATAATATTTTAAATGCAGTTTGGTGAGATAAGGTGCTTAGTATTATTGTTGTCACGAATAAAACAGTATTTAGGAATGAGGAAATGGTGAGTGCTGTCTACAGAGAAATAGCCAGCGCAAATAGAAAGCATTCTACTCCTTACTGAAACCCTATCTGGTTTTGATATGAGAGCATGTTTTTTCTCTCCATACTGTCAACACTGTCTTTCTGCAGAAACTAAAGCACAAAATATTCACACAGGATGCAAGTTAGTGAAAAGAAGGAGAAAGGTGAGAGAAGGTGACTCTTGTTATGACTGAGGGACAAAAATTCCAGAAATGCAAATTGTTTCTTTGGAACAAAGTAGGATAAAAAAAGGTACAGAATCTGGATAAAATTAAAAATTCTTCAGAAAATTTAAAACAAGTGGTCTCTTTAGCTAATATCAGAAGCTTAAATTCTATGTCTCAGGAGAATTTATCTCCAGACATAGCAATATATTTAGCAGAAATGGTATGTACTCACAAACTTTTAAAAGAGGCTCCTGTTACAATATCTTATCAAACCTGGTTAGAAATGGATTGCTTTTAATGCTGTTCATAATAATAATATGTTTTATAGTCAAATACTCCAGAGAGACATAAGGAAAATTTTAAAAGAAAGCAGAACTGACTGGTCTGCTGATTCTGAAGAAAGAAGCTTTCCATATTATCTCTCAGTGGTATCTTGGGAAAAAAAAAAAGTTCTCCTTCTTTTCATAAATTGATCTTTGGAATATTTTAATGCCTTAGCTGTCTAGATCAGAAATTAAAAATGTTCACAAATTGATAGACCAAAAAAAGAAGCGAAATTGAAAAGATTCACTGTGATTATGTTTCTAAAGCATAATGAGATGATAACAAGCATTAACAACAGAAAAATGAAGAGAAGTGCCACAAGAATATCTTTAAGCTTGGCACACAGGTCTAATCTTGTTAGTAGGTCTGACCAAAAATAACAGTATGGTGTATTTAACTTAAAACCCCTCATCAATAATGAAGTTCTGCTGCTTCCACAGTCTTTGCAGTGGACAATAACTCTAGTTCTAGTGTTTGCACGGTAACTCTAGTTCAGCAGCACTCCAGCAAATATTTTGACTGTTTTTAAACCATTTAGAAAGAATCATTAGGAAAAGTAGAAAAAGTAGATCCTTCTGTGTTAAATACAGAATCTTTCGTCTCTGATCTCATAAATTTCCTTTCATTTCTCTTGTTCCAGATTATAGCTCAAAAGTATGTGAATGTAGTAAGACTGAAAAAAGAATCCAGTCAATATGATGGTACATGTTGATAAAGAAACACCCTTTTAATGAAGTCACACAGTGAAGGGGACTAAAGGGAGGGGCAGCAAGACTTGCACGTGGCATACATGCACAGCTACAACCCGGCATTTCAAAGTGACAACTCAGGGTTTGTAATATAGCACAAGTAGAGGAAGAATAGGAGACTTCAAAAATAGTGGGATTTGTGTTCTTTGAGCTTGCCTTCTGCTATTTGAACTTTTAGGGCTCAAATTTGGAGTGTCTTACGTTGTTAAGCTTGGTTACTCCTCATATTTGTCCATTCAACCCCTAATCCTGAGACCTTTTTCTTTAGAGAACCATTCCCATCCTTCCCTATCTTCAGAAGAGGACGGGATGTCTATCCCAATTCCTGTTTTCTTTGCGCAGTAACCTCAAGTAAACGCTTCTGAACCTTACTGAATTTTAAATATTTATATGCACTACTCCCCAGTAGAAAACCCTTCCGTTATTAGTTATAATTTTTACTTCTACCTTTTTGTTGTAAAAGTGAGCAAAAGTGTGTGCGTGGGTGGGGGAGGTGGAGAAGGAGCTGCCGTTCATTGACTGCTGTTCATAAATTCACAATAATAATTTTTGTTTCATGAGGCCCAGGACAAGATCAGTGTGAGAGACGGGATTCTCCAGAGCCTGCCTTCTCCACAATGCCATAGATATCCAAATAGGAACTAATTTTCTTTCAAATAGCCTTAATTCCCACTCTGTGCTTGCATACCCTTCAGGGAGAGGACAACTACAAAGCTAAAGAAATAAGAGCTTAGATTTTACAGAATCTGTGGTGTCAGGGGGCTAGGGGAAGGCAGACACGTGTTGTATTAATAATAATGAGAATGACAAGAGACAGTATNATATAATATAATATAATATAATATAATATAATATAATATAATATAATATAAATCCTTTAGATCAAGAGTTGTCCAGAGCTTAAAATTTTCGTCTTACTGAAAGTTTCAAAGTGTCAGGTAACAATTCTCCTGGAAAATAAATACATGCAAAATATTTTCAGAAAAACTGAAAAATTTTTGATTTGGTGAAACAGTCTTTTTAAGTCATAATAGCATTCTAATTAATCAGCTCAGTAGGACTTGGTTAATGTGTAGTCCAATACTTTGGCTTGCAGAAGAACCCTGCAGTATGGGCTGCTTTAACTGTAATACCCATTCTTGCAGATTGTTTCTGAAATCTCAGAGAAAAAATTGCAACCGTTATGAAGTCATTCAGAACAGCAGAACTCCGACTGGCAAGGAATATCACATCCTGTATTTTGTAATTTGGTTACTGTGATTTATTATGCCTTCTGCTGTTTCCAGTGCTTTTTTTCTATGCATTTTTTTCAGTTAAGTAAATTTGATAAAATGTACCATCACATGACAATAAGAGAACTGATACAGAAAATAATTCATAGCGTAGTATTGATAAATGCTTGGTGCAGTAATAGCAATATGTCATCAATCACCTGTGTTCACGTTTGATGGCATCATATAAACTAATTCAGAATGAATGTCCTTTGCTTTAACCTTGGTTGTATTTGCAACTTACTCTAGAGGAAAGTAATAATCCTTCATTAACTGGTAGGTGTGAAACATTCTCTATCAAGAGGGTAGAGGAGGAGGCAAATTAAAATTGGTTTTGGAATGTGTCCCGAGTCAAAATCGGTCTTTTTCTGCAGTCTTATAAGCTGCATAAATTATTATTATATATTTCAAAGGGTGTGTAAGTGAATGAATCTTTGTATTTTGCAGGTTTGCTCTTTTTCTCTTTGTTGCTTTTCTTTATATGTATTGAAATGTACATATAAAAAAATTCAAGGACACATCAAATCTTTGATCTTGCTACAGCTTTAATTCTTACGAGCCTATATAAGACTGTGCTTTACATTATGCATTAAGGTACTTGTAATTAGGAACTTGTGGTAATGACCCATTCTCAGACAAAGTAGTGCTGTTCCTTGTTCTCCATTAACTGCATTGAGAGTTTATTTGCTGAGAATTGAGTTTAATTTGATTAGCAGGAATTGTGAGACATTTGCAACACAAGGTATATTAGCATAGCACTTTGTTAGTAATGAGAGCCAAAAAGCATTTAGGGGAACAGCTAATTATTGGAGATTTTCCTTCTTTTAATAAGGAAGGTCTAGCTAAATTTTACTACTCTGCTCTCAAAATCCCTTAAGCTTTACCTACTGACTAAAAGAAAAATAAAAGGGATTGCAAAAGTTCAGTAGATGTTTTCTGAAAGTCACCATTGAGTAAAATCCACCAATTCGCTAAAGAAAGAATTAATTTAATCTGAAAATCTGGCAGCACCAGCAGGTATTTTCTATATTTTTCAGCTTATTAAGCTGATAGCAGTATACATTTACTACAGAGGAAAGATATTCACTGTGTTCAGCAGGGACCCCCCCGCCTCTTTCCTTCCCCCCAAAAAATAGGGTGATGCATTCTGTAACAAAAAAGTGCTGCATACGAACCTGACTGGAAGCTCTTGTAAGGCCCATCGCAAAATCCAGTGAAGACACTACTAATTCTATTAACTTACTGTGAAGGCTTTTCATTGATTTTAACTACCTAGCAATTTTTTTCTTCAGTCTGTTGAGTACCTTTCTGTCCAAGTGCCTATCGCGCCTGTTACATGGGGGTATTGTGCCTGCGTTAACCAATACACCTCAAAGACTCGACCTGTTCACAGAACGCACTGAAGATGCTGTTGCCTCTGACAAGTCAGTTCCTCTCGGCACATCTGTGAGTTCCTTGGAAATAGCCATTGGATTGTTAAGAATCTAGCTGAAAGCCTGGTTGAAACGTATTTTCAGTCAAATACGATAGTCAAAGACCAGGTCCCAGATCAGTAAAAGATATCTTAATACTAGAGAAAATTTAAACAACCTTCATAAACTTTAAGTCAAATCAAATCATTTGTTGATAAAATAAAATTAAATACATAGGATGCATAAGGAAGATACTGGTAATTTGTTCATGGGAAAAGAGTTTTATTCTTAGTAAACTATTCTACTTGTTAAGGATGGGTACTCATCTCTTCTGGAAACAGTTTTCACTATTCTACCCTTAATTCTTCTGCTTCTTTTGTCATTTGCATAAGCTGCCTGTCAGGAGCTAACGGTGTTCCTTAAATAGGATTGCTTATCATCCTGGAAGTGTTTCAAGGTAAAGTAGCCACTTTGTTAGACAGTGGCTTTTCTTCTTTGTGTTCTCTTTTCTCGCTCCAAACCAAACATTCTTGATCAGCTGTAGTCTCTGGGTTTTAGTCTTTTATGTTTAACATAATTCATTGTAGGTTTAGTGATGATGTTAGCAAATAACCACATATTTGTCAACCGAGAATACAACTGAAGTATCAGCGAACTTTAAACGAAAGCTATGTATATTTTTACCCATACTATGAAACCCCTAGAAAATTTTGGAATAGATTATAGTAGTTTAACTGCTACCAGCTGCTGCACAGTGCTGTAAATCCAGACCACAATATTATCAACTTTACCCAGAATCCTGTTTTGTTTCTGTTCAAAATAAATTCATGTTCTGAGTGCTGGTGTTCAATTGCTAAGTTTAGTACTTAAATTATCGTTGAATCCTACTATTAATATAATTTTATTAGTAATTTATTAGTTGTGCTTACTAAGTTTTCATAATAATAACTTGCTCTAGATTTCTTTATTTGGAGTTTTAGTGTTGTAGTAACATTACATTATTAATTCTATTTACATTACCACTAGAACCTCATTCTTCCTCTTTCTTTAATAATAGTTAATTTGCTCTGGCCTGCTGCCAGATTTTTTTTGGTCTTTTGCTTAATTCTCCTGGTTTGACTAGAGAGAAATTGCAATTACAGTTACACAAATATGGAAAACATGTTTCTCCCCATCTTCTAACATTAGAATTTGTTTGAAGTTTTGAACAAATTTGATCAGAGTTCATTTGCACCTGCTTTGTGTTTGCTTTTCACAAATACTCTAGCAGATGAGTTTACTGGTATTCAGTGAGCATGCTGGCAGCAAGTTTTCAACAAATATTTCAGAATATTTGCAGGAAGAGAATTTTAACTTTGATTATCCATATAGGGCTAAGAAGAACACTTATTTTATGGTGAGGCAGAGTCATAGAATTGATTTGTATATTTAACTGAGACTGCTCACAAACAAACTTCAACTTAGCTGAAGAATTAATCACAAAACATGTTGAGAGATTTGTTTCAGTAACTAACTCAATTATAAGATTGCAGTGTTTCTGTACATCTTGCTCCTGCTTTTCTCTGCAACGTCCATTGAACAAAACATTAACCCAACAGCTGAAATTACAACACTCTTATGCTTTGATTACTATTTGCAATAATGTATTTGCATACAGTATATACATATGCTATAGTCCATATAGATGAGCATCTTGTTGCTAAGCAAAATGTAAACAAAACAGGGTGATAGGAGAATTTGGACTCTATGAATCCTTCTCTCTTTTTCTCCACAGTGAATTTTCTATTTATCAACTGCTCTACTAGACTTAACTCATGAATGGGAGAGAAAGGAAATGGAATTTACAAGCAATATTTCCTAGGTTTGAGTGCTTTGTGCAGTGCACAGCTGCAGTCCTTTGAAGGCCCCCATCTCACTTCTCTGCACTTTCTGGCCTAGCATGGGGATTTCATGCTGCAGTATCTCTAGGGGCATGGGAGACATATTCCCTTTGGGCACTGGGAAGCTACAGGAACATCCTGTGGGGTAGAAGATCAGCATGTAACCTGCAACAAGGGAGTGGAATTAACATCGCTCCTCTCTAGCCATTACTGCAGTTCCCTTTTCAGCTCCGTGTAGTGTTATCTCAATGCGAGCAAACTACAATCCTTCTCAACTAGCAAGTGAGAAAAATATGTAGACCCCAATGGCATCTAGCTTATGAGAGTAATTTGTCTTGCTAGAGTTATGTCAACTGGGATTTTCTCTCCCTCATCTGTGGTACGTTGGGAACCAAAGGGCAGGAGTAGCGTGTCTCTCTTTCTCTGTCTCCTTGCCTCATGACTGCTGAACAACTCTTGGTGTGTTCCTCACTGTAGTTTCCCTTTATTATTATTTGCTATCCCCAGTTTGTGTGGTTTTGTTGAAATTTGTTATTTTCAGTGTCTTTGGTTTGGTTTTTGAGTCTTCTAGTTGTTGATGCTGCCACCATTCACACTGAAATCAATGTAAGTTTTCTTTTTTTCCTAAAGCGTTTACAGACTACTCCAAATGTAGCCCAGCAGGATTCTGGTCTTAACTGAAATTAACTGTCATACCTAGGATTTGTTTATCTCGTCACATCCTTCTATCACAGATGTTTGTCCTTTGGCTTGTTTCTTTTTCTAATTAATTTTTGATTGTAGTTTGAAACACCTTCTGTCTAACCAATTTCCCCCCAAATTAAATAGTTCATTTCTTTCCCCTTCACCTACAGTGATTCCCCAAAACTGAATGTTATTTACTTCTGGTTGAAAGTGACCTTCACATTCAGCTTTTTCAGATAACAGAGTTGTTGCAAACATATATTTTTTTGATGCTATAGTATTTCTTATTCTCCTTGAATTACGAATCCACACATGCTATATCAAGTGTTGTTCACCATTCCTTGTAAAGACTGACACCGGTTGGATGATGAGAATGGTGGAGCTCATTTTCTATATTGATGCCCAAAAATTTCTCTCTGGAGTCACCAAAAAATTATAGGTGGATAATTGAAAAATCAGAATACTAAGAAAGGCAACCCTGACCAAAATAACATGACAGGCTACCAGCAACTCTTTAAGCATAGAATTTCCTTATATTCTAGCCAGTTTGTGGAAAGCAAATGCACAAAAAGTAACGAATTTCCCAAAGTAACATCTCTGACAAACCAGGAAGATGACCAAAATTGCACTGCTGAAGCCATTACCAACTTCAGCTGTCTGTCTGACCAACAGACACTACTACCACTACTTAAGATAAAGGCATTGCTCAACTACAGTTTTCAGACTGTGTGCACTGGTTAACTTAAATACTCTGGACTGTTAACTCTGGAAAGTACAAGGCCAGGAGAATGTCTATCAGGAGACCAGAGCAGAGAGCTGCAGACATGCTTCAGAGGACATACAGACAATAGTAAACTGCAGAATACACGAGGGGGGCAAATGGATAGATTCTGGTTTTTAAAAGACCAGTGTAAAATGGGTTTGTATAATCCTTCTTTCTGTTTTCAGGTTTTCTGCTGCTGTACTTGCACTTCCCCATTGAGTTCTGGGCAGCCTCCCCTTGCAAAATCAGGAGAAGTTCACGGGGAGAAACAGAAAGCATGTAGGGGATAGCACAGGAACTTCTGCAAAGTAACTATAATAGCTGTGTGACAACTCATTGATATGCAAGTGCAACTGTTGAAAATGGTGTAAACTCCACAGACCAAAAGAAGATAATTTGACAGCATTAAGAGGAAAGCTAATACAAGGCTGATGGCAGAAAAAAGCACTTTGTTTAATTCTTCAATTCTCAAAGTTATTCATGAAAGTGTGTAACTTTACTTATTAGTTTAGATACTTAGCTGAATTGCTATAGCTGATTTCCCTCATTGTATAAGCATAGTTATTGCAGTACAGAATTACTTAATGGTGCTGTGAGGTGACTGTGGTTTCAGGACTGATTCTAATGGTGGCATACGTGATTTAAATAATTTCTGTCTCCAGCTCACCTAACAGCTGGGTCTCCTCTTGTTCTTCCGTTACACTAGGAAGATTTTCTACCTGATTATTCTCTAAACAGTGATGTGAAATAAGCTGGATTTAAGAGGGGAAAAGAATTAACACATATATAGTGGAGGTAGTTGAGTCCTTTTGGGGATGGGGCAAGGTGGGACTTAGATAATGCTAAAAAAGTTAGGGGTTGGATTTAAGCAGGTTTTTTTTCAAGAAAAATTGATATGTAATTGATGGATTTTTTTCAAGTGATCAAAACCTATGCCCACAATACTTAAGTCACAACTACAATAAAGAAGTTTTCTGATAATCAGCCTTGGGATTGTTTCTTTTTACGTGACCTCATTCTTCCAAACTAACATCTTTATTTACATGAGCATTTGGAATTATGTCTGTTAGCGTCATTTGAGTAGACATAATTATTTTGGTAATTATGCAAGTTTTCTGGTTTTCTCATTCCTGTATTATGAGCCGCCTTAAAAGGTTTCCACAATAGCAAGTAACATGTTAGGTGTGAGTACAGGGGAATAATACAGAGAAGACACAACTATCTCCCTTTCCGACAACACAGTAATAGCTATCAATGATCCCCTTCTTAAAAGAAAAAATTGTATATGCCTCTTCCCAAGTAAGAATACCAGAAAAATCAATAATACATGTTTTCTACTAGTCAGGCTCTCCTAGTATCCTTTACAGTGGGGAAATCAAGGAAAATGTTTTAATTATTTTGAATTCTCTTTGCATAGAAAAACAACTGTGGAGAAAAATGTGAAGTGTTTCCCTGACAATAGGTTTTCTGTAGCATACAAAGCAGTAAAAAATAATTTAATTATGTAAAACTTTCTAGGAAATACGTCTTTCAAATCTTCTCCCAGGCAGGGACTGATGTGATTTTTTTTTGTTAAATAAAAAGCTGGAATTTGTATCATGTTCTAAATGCAGACAGAAATCAGATTGAATCAGTTTCTTGTAGAAGTTATTTATCCCACATTTTTCTATAGAAAATTCTGTTACCAGAAAGCAGAGAATGCCTCACTTACTGCACTGCAAGTTGCTGCGGGTGGGGGTTGATCATTAATTTTTTTCTCATGTAATTTAAAGCCTAATTTTTATTTTAAATTTCTCTCAGGTGTTCTGTTGGCCCTCTTTTAGTTGTGACTCATTATGGTGCTCTCTTGCAGGAGTTTTCCTATATGGCGGTATGGGAAGGTCTAGAGTCTCAGAGACTCAGGAGAAGCTAAATTTCAGGGGTAAAATACATGGATCTTAATTAAAACACAATGCAGAAAGCTACTAATTTTGCTGCATAGGTTTGACCTGAATCAGGCACTCGGATTGGAACATACACTTTTTCTTTCGATTTTGGACTTACTTGAGTGGAAAAATGGACTACTTGGTTTATTCGCATTTGATTCAAGATATTTGCATCTCTATTTTTTGCAAATTGAGAACACAGATCTCCAAAACTAAAGCTAAAGATAATTGGTTGCCTTGTATAACCTTTTTAGCTTTACTGGATCTCCTGCTAGTTGCTTACTTGCTTTGATTTTGTTGTATCTGTCAGGGTCCTTAACAGTTCTGAAGATCTAATGCTATTGTATGAGAATCTATTATAATAATTTTTCTCCTGACTGTTGCTGTAATCACTCTGAATTGTGTTCCACAACACAGAGAGGCACATCAGGTTTACAAAAAGAAATACTATGTACCATTTTCTGTTGCTCATACAAAACCCTTGCTTTTTTTCCTTTGCTGCTGATTAGTTGCACCGTATTTAACCTTCAGAAGTTTAGAGGTTGCTACAGAACGGAGAACTTCTTTCTTTGGCCCTTGGATGCTGTGATTCTGAAAGTACTTTTCCATTCGCTATACAATGTGTCAAAGAAAAAAACAATGATATTGCAGAGAATACTGGAATTCAGCGTTTGTGTATGCCAAATTATCATTTCACATATGTGAGATTCACTTACAACAAGAAGCTAACATGAAAATTCAAAAGGACCGTGGGGCTATATCATTGGCAAGAAATAGTTTTAAAGTATTTCATTTACTATTAAGATGGAGAAAATACTAAAGACGTTACTGAATCACAGGTTAATTTGTATTGTTACTTGTCTGATAACGACTTTGCTTCAGATTGGGATTTTAATATACATCTCAGAAGGCTTAGGTTTGCTACTCTGCCCACTGTATCAGCGTTTCATATAACAAAAATATTTTTTTCCTGATAAAGTTTTCTAAGGGAAATAATATAAGCAGTAAAACTGTTGAAATGTCAAAAAAGTCACTCTACCAGCATACCTACAGTGGCAAAAGTTGCTGCATTCTACAAAAAGCAATTCCTTCCAATGGTTATTTTAGATTAAAAATAAACTGAAAATGTAGTTTTATATATGTTTTAAAAATTCATTTTAAAATAATAACTATAGGGAAGAATATTTCTGACTGATTTTATACAGGAGTGTGTATACCTACAAATTTTTGTTCAAAGGAAAACAGGAGTCCTGACTGGTGTATTTGTATAATGATACTATTACAGGAGCAAAAGAAATCCAAAAGACCTTTGAGAATCAATCCAGATTTTTCTAAATCAGAACTCGAAAAGGCATTGGAAGTATTTGAATCATCGACATTCAATAACTGACTTTTCTTTAGAATGTGTCCAAATGATCTAATCCAATTAATTAAAGACTATGTTAATAATTACACTTGGAAATTTGATTGATTACAGAAAACAATCCCAGTAGGGTCGAGTATGCTCAGGTTAATTGAAGAGCTAAACTTAGGACAGAAAGATTTGCAGAAGGCTGTATGAAGGCACTTTTCTCCTTTATGGTCAGAAGAATCTTTCACTTTATGTCTTTTATAGCACAAGTTCAAAACCTGACAGCAATAACCTTCGAACTGTATCTACATGAATCATACATTATTACTTCAATGAAAGCCGATCTTGTGTGAGATTCTTTTGGTCACATTTCAAAGATTTATTCAAACTATATGAGGTTTTCTAAGAACAAAGGATAATAGGTATTTCTTTTTCCAGGACCTGGTTCAATAAAGCCTGCAGGCTTAAGCATGTCATTGTAAGCCTGCGACTGGACATGTGCACATGAAATGAAATCTTAAAATAATCTTTACAACAGGTACATTCTTACGTACTTTGCTAAAGAATGACTTCAGAGAGTTAATTAGAAATATTTTTCATTAATTAGTGAAGTGTCCTGCTCAAAACTGGCAGGAGAGTCATGCCTGAGGTTTCTTTTTTATGTCAATAGTGTATCCCCAAAATGTTACAGAATAAATATGATGGAAAAAGACATTTAAAAGTTGTATGATGGCTATTTTGCTCATAAGCTTCATAATGAAGATATTTATCTTTCCATTAATTTAGAGATATTTGCAGTTTCGCATGAAGTTCTGCAAGACATTAAGGTGCCTAACAGGTTTTGTCACATCTCTTGAAACGTGTCATCGGCATGAGGTATCTAAACTAACATTTCTTAAAAGACCATTACTAGGGGTAAACAAAGTTCAAGGATTTTTCAAATCACTCTTTTTCTGTTCATGTGTAAGAGACATTTAGGGCAATGCTTATTGTCATGAATAAGAAAGTATTCTTAGAATCTAAGCTGCCAGAATCTCTAAAGCACACACTGTAAACATTTCACTTCTACAGTGACAGCTAAGTGAAGATGCCTTGCTCATTATCCATAAAGAATATGTGGCACAGATGAGCTCAGAATGTAAATTTGTAAGGAAATGGAGAAAATATAATTAATTTTTCATGCAGAAATGTGGGTTTTTTCCAGGCTGAAAGATTCATAGAAAATTAATTAGTGGAAATCTAACAAATACGTTATGTTGGTAATACTGTAAAAATACTTTTCAGTGCCAAAGGAAATAAGAGAAGCTAAAATCATTGAGGTTAAACGGAAAATGGAAGGAACAAATAGGTGAGCAATTATAGCTGTTCATTATAGTACTTTAAAATAAATGACAGAAATTAGGAGAAATGTAAAAGAAGGATATGGAGTTTCCTGAGATGTGGTATGAAATGCATTAACTCTATATGTTAAACTTTACTAGAGCTTCTGAAAATTTGTTAGCATATTAAAGTTTGCTTTTTAAAGAGAAAAAAATACTTGCATTCAGTGCATCTTTGCAAGCTTTGTCACAGTTAAATATCTGTGTGCACTTACCAAAACTACAGTGATTTCAATGACATACTTAATTTTCTTGAAAGACGAGGGATTTACTGCAGTGCAGAGACAAGCCCTTTTGTTTACTAGTAGGTGAGTTCAGGCAGCCATGATTTAAGTTTCCCAGAACAATAAAAGGCTGGTTGGTATTTCTGGAGTCGTATCCATTATTTACATTGCTAGGCTGTGAGGATATTTGCAGCAATGTCACACTAACCTCCATGAATTCTTGATTAAGAAATGAAAAATTAACAATATGGACTGATGGGAACACTGGTATATAGAGACAAGTCATTTTAAAACAATCACAGTGTAAGAAGGCTGTCAGTAACACACATACACACAAAAATCTCAGAGTAACATTTAACGCTGTAGGATTTCCACAGAGGACTACTCCCATGCAACCCCCTGCCCTTCATGCCTACCTGCAGAGCTAAGACTTGAGAGTACCTTATAGTTTTCTTGCATTTATAGATTTGCTATGTTGTTGAAACTTCCCTCAGCCACAGAAACAAGATTCAGATTAATATTTGAGCTACAACTTACCTATACCAGGTTAAGCCAGTTTGCCTGTTCGAGAGAGACCAGCCAGGCAGCCCCAGCGGCTGCTGTTTCCCTGTGCTGCCCCCCACCCCTTTGAGTGAGGGTCCATTTACCTGTGCCTGACTTGGTGGGCCATGGGGGTACCAGAGTTAATCAGCGGAAACGGGCATCCAGAGCACTGTAGGGATAACAAACAGCCTAGAATCAGTGAATCACAGGTGACAGCCTCATTTTATTAAGCTGTGGAGTAATGATGATGATTATTCAGAAGAACAAAAGTGAAAAACGATACTCTTGCATAGTTTGTTTCTTAGTAACAGCTAAAGGAGAAATTGTCTGTGATTCCAAGGCTTGTACTAAGCATTACCACCATTTTATAAACTACTTTCTTTAGTCGGATGACCTCAGCCTTGTTTGCTTTGATACAGGTTTTGTTTTAGGTTTTTGTTTACTTCTGAAACATCACCTGGTAACTTCGCCATTGTTTAAACCAGTCACCTCCCTTACAATTAAATAAATATCAGAGGAAAGAATTGAGCCAAGGGTATGTATATACTCAAGTTATGTACAATGTAGCTTTCCAAGGGCCAAAGCACACCATGCTTTCCACATCAGTAAGTACTTGTGTAGTTCTGTGTGCTCCTGGATCCAGTTTGGGTATAGTTTGGTGCGTTCTTTGTTGCTTCATTGATGCTTTTGTTTTCTTTTTCCTTTTAAAATGGTAACTTACCACTAAAATCTCCTTTAAGTGAAACTGAATTTACATTTGTTTTATATTGATGTGACTTCTCTCTACAGAATATGTTTCGGGTTTTTTTTGCTGGGTTATCATCATGAACTGATGGAATCCTGTAATGTTCCCTTGGTCTAAACAGATGTAAGGACCTGATAGAAGGTTCACAGGCAGGAGACCTTTCATCTGCTTTGAAAGAGTCATACCTGGATTGAGAGGTCAAGCAGAGTTGGCTTAAACAACTAAGTGAAGGGTCTTCATTTATCTGCTAGAATTTTGTTTACACAGTAATATAAGTACTTTGTGAAAAACAGAAATGGAAACTGAGATGCAAGGGGGTCACCTTTGGTACTGGAACTCCTTCAGAAACCTCACTTTTTTTTTTTTTCTTTTGTCAAAATGAAAAAATGGTTGTCAGAAGACGCTATTCCATGATCCTTACTTTGCTCTGGATAAAACAGAACTGGAGGCAGTTGAACACTGCTTTTCCAGTCTGCATGGACTTTTCAACAAGGCCTGACTTTAGTATTAGAGACACTGTAAAGTATTGGAGGTTCTGATCAAGGGTGTTCAAGAGGTACATCGTAATTGAAAAGCTTCCACATGGACTTCTTCATTTTTCTAATCATTCACTGTACATAAATCCTGGAGCAGAGAGCTTAAGAAAAGCTGATTTATTTTAGATTTTTTTTTTTTTTGGTACACAGGGAAGATGCCAAAAGACAAAGCCATTTTTGCAGGACCCTTGAGGGACACCACTGGTTACCGGATTTTATTACATTATTTAGATTTAAATTCTGAAACGTACAGAACATTATATATTCTGCTTTTTAACCATACCTTTAAAGTCAGAGGATCATCTCATAAAGAGAAGAATAGGTGTTGCTTATTGACAGTTTCTGCTTCTTAATTAAAGCCTTTGGTAGTGTCCATATTTAAAGTTTTTTACATAATTCATTGCAATATTTTCTTACTGCTCTAGGAAATTGTAAGCATCTCTTGCTGTGATCTTTCACTCCAAGGATTAAGACTCTTCTAATATGCACAAAATTTAAGAATTGTAATAAATGTTGTGCCAGTGAGCTCTGGATAATGGTCAGAAGTGACAGAGGAAGCCGCGCAGTTAGCTCATATACCACCACTGATAGTATAACTGTACTGAGGGAGCATTTCAAACCTATTGACTGTCATAGCTCACAGAAAAGAAAGCTTGCCAGTATTAAACAGACAGCTGAGAAACAGGTATAAGCCTACTAATGAAGAGAAATGCAGAGTAAAGGATTTTAAATAGCTTTACGTATAGGTTTGAGGCACTGAGTGATACAGCTCTTATTTTGTATGCCTATCAGTATTGAATAAACAACAGCTGTAGCTTAGAAACAGATGAGAATTTCTCTTAGGAAATGCTTATGCTAAGAGCTTTTTACAGCCCTGCCACAGTTTAAATGGACTTTCAAGCTGTGCTGATGTTAAGTCCCCTGTTTGGGGCCAGAGTGATGGAAGAATTGCTATTCATTTCCCAGCTACAGTGACTGTCTTTTTGTCAGGGGCTAGATATTTCAAAATATGATTCAAAATTCTGAATTTTCTGACACATGGAACTTATGTTCTCTGCAGCTAACTCTTAGGGTACTGGGGTCTTTTAAGTAATTCATTTTCTAGTAATATCTCCCAAATACACTAAAATTAATTGAAAGAAAGTACTTTAAGTAGTTAAAACTTAACCAATACTGACCAAAACTCTTAAGCTTCCCTGTGAAGTAAAGGGCCCGTGTATTGCTTTATCTTGTTGAAGTACCTCACTGCTTTCATCATACTGATCTATCCCCAGCCCTTTTATTAATGCACTGCCAAACGTGTTGTTGCTATGAGATTATTAAGAAGAAAGTGTTTATTTTGGTTTAGCATTCATGTCTTTCTTTTAGGCTATGCACATTTTTACCGCAGAAGAAGTCCATAATGTCAGTTGTAAAATTCAGTTGCCCTCTAGAGAGAGCCACAGTCGGGCATGCTAGGTGAAATGTTTTCTACATAAATGAGACCCCTGTCCTCTTCCCCAGAACAGCTTGAGGAGAGGTTTTCTTTTGTAGCATATCCCAAAGATCACCAAGACCAGGCTCCAGTGGACTAGATAGGAAATGTTGCCTTGCTAAGAATTTCCTGACAACAAATCGCTGTTTAAATAAAAATGTGAAGCTTAGATGAAGGACCTTGACAGTCTGGGAATGCCATGGTGTGACATAAGGTGTAGAGAGGAAGACAGAAACTTGGTTTAAAGAAGACCCGAACAAGAGGGATTTATGGGTCAAAATGTCTTCTATTTTACCTTTGTACGTCAACCTATACCAGTCCTCCTCCCTCCCAGTCAGCAAGCTACTGCCTTCTCTACTAACTGTAGTCTTTGGAAGTATTTATGTCTGACCCCTCTACAGAGTTTACCACAATAATCTCATACCAGTTTAACAGAGCTATGGATAGCCACAACCAGCTCTGAATCCTCCCAGCAAAAAGATGGAAAAATACTTGATTATTTCTATCTCAGAGTAACAGAGCAACATGAACTGGAGATATACTCAAGCTGTGAATGTCAGGAATAAATAGGCAGCTTACAAATGGCATTGAAAATGGTCTATACTGCTGAGAGGAAAAGATTTGGTTTCTTATTGTTCTGCTAGCTTTGGTTTGATTTAAAAAAAATAAAAGTGGTGGAGTTTTTTTATGAGAATGATACAGAGTAATGGCTTTTGAAAGTGCAGTATCTCTTTTCTTTAAATGTTGCATTTTAGACTGAATTTATTAGACAGGGCTTTTTTGTTTGGCTGCTTTTGCCTCACCTCATATGATGACAACCAGGAGTAGCTCCAGCTTAGTGCAGCACAGGAAGGTGGCACTAATATGTTAACATCTGTTCACTACAGCAGAGGTACAACGACCTTGGTGTATCATCATTAATTTCCCCAAAACAAACCATCCAGAACTATTGCTAGTAGAAACAATTTGAAGAACATCAGCATATAGTCAAACTTATTTAGTGTTTGACATTGACAGAAGGGTTGTCGCTTTTCTGACTGAAACTCGTCACGACCACAAAGGCAGGGCGCTTGCTTTACCTAAGCGCTGCAGAAACCTTTGTCCCACTGGGGACTTGCTGACTCACCCCGGTAAAAGGTGGAAATGGGCGTCCAGACTTTAGAAAACCTTGGCTAACTTCACAGGCTTCCGTTTTAATCAGAATACATGTAAGCATTGACAAAGAGCTTTGTCTTCATTTCTGTGCTCACAGCCTCGAAGCACAACTGTATAAATTATGTAGGAGGCAATGCGTCCCCCTGGAATATGGGCATTTATGTACCTACTGGGCCAGTTCTTCAACTAGTGGAAACCAGCTACAGCACAGCCCTGTGGATCTCTGTCACTTGATGGTCTGGCTCAAGTACTTGGTGTTGCTTCCCTCAAAATGACAAACATCTTTCAAACAATCCACTTAAAACTGTTAACTCACAATGATACGGCTGCTGTTTTCAGTAAGGATACTGTATTCATAAAACAATTTACTTCAAACCAGACCCTGTTACCCCAGACCCGTCTGCACCCCCCGTGCTGGTGGCTGCACTGGCCAGGGCCGGCAGAGGCAGCTCTGCCCGCGGGCACTGCCCTGCTCCTGCTCCCAAAGTCTTCAGAGAATGAGTTTTCAAAGAAAACCCCCAAAGAGTATGAGGGTTCTCTGGCAGTGCCAGAGGGTGGAGAGGAAGCAAAAAAGAAGCAATGAAAGAAATGACAGTGACTCAACCAGATATTAGATTTTGACTTTGGGAACAGGCTAAGAATTCTTGTATTTAAACAAGTATAAAATATTAAAGTTAGCTTCAGGAGACAGGTCTCTTCCTCTCGTCCTTACTGTGAACTTCTGTCACTCTGTGTCTCCATCCCCATTTACATGAGGGGGATAAATATTTTTAAGAGCTCTGACAAGCATAATGTTTTAGAACTCTCATACAAATTGCCACTGAGTAATGTAACGATATTTACCTGTTTTGCTGTACGAAGTTTTCTGTCCAGCGCGCGCTTCTCACAAGCCTTCTCCACCCACCAGCGAAACAGCTTCACGACGGCCACTGTTCCTGTGCCGCGGCCAACTCCCGCTCCTGGCAGCGTGTGGGACCTGCTGCTGATGGCGGCTTCGGCTTCCCACGGCTGGAGCCGCCGGCGGTACGGCCGGTACCGCCCCGCTCGCTCCGGCCCGGCCCTCCTCAGACCGCCGGTACCCGCCGGGCCTCGCACTCCTCAGGGCCGCGGCAGCGCCGCCCCTCGGCTTCCCGCCTTTGGAGCCGCGCGCGCCGCCGCCGGCACCGCCCCGCTCTCGCCGCCCAACGCTCGCGAGAGCTGCCGCCCGCCGCGCGCTCCCTCAGGCACGCGGCCCGGAATCCTCGGGCGCTTCGCGCTCCTCGGCTGGCGGCGGCCGCTTGTGGCGTCGCCTCCCCGGAGCCTGGTGGCGCCTGGAATTTGTCATCGTCACGGCGCCTTTACATAACTTGTGTCTGCCAAGCAGGGGCCGTTCTTGCTTGTTGTATGACAAACTTCAAGGAAACCAAAGGTAACGGTGCGCTCCCTTGGTACTGGCGCTTCTCCGGTCAGCTTTAGCGCCTTTCCAGAGCTGCCCTGGCGGCCGAGGGGCTCAGGGTGTGGGGAGGCCATGGAAATTCCTTACGCTCCTGGAAGTTTCCAGAGATGTGGGCTTCTTCAGAGTGCTGAGCCACGGTTCATTGTTAATGGAGTTATTGGGTTAAGTTCATCGTAATGTTTGACCTGCTGTTTAGGAGCCTGGTGATGTGTGAAGGCCTCGCTGCCAAAGAGGAGTGATGGTGATGCAATTTTAGGGGCTAATGATTCCGCTGACCTAATGTCCTCATACAGCTGCTTTCTATTACTGTCGCTTAACTGGGACATGGTAGGCTCAGGGGACTGACTTTATATAATGAGCTAGCTGCACAATTATGGCAGCTACTGCGGGACACTGGAGCTAAATCTGTCTCATTTTTGCTTCATCATCTATTTTTATATTATTCTGGCATAATGTGGACATTCAAAAAAATTTTAGTTTATTGCTCCTAGGTGAAATGAATAGTGCTAATAGCGCTGCTGTGCTGTTGTGAGGCAGGGATGGTAGGGGAATTGTTTCACAGGTAGCTTTTCATACTCTTCTCTTGCCTCTGTGCTCTGTAGCCTTACAAAATTATTGATATGTGGAAAAAAAATCACCAGAGATCTTTGTGTTTATGTTTATATTGTAGTTCATGTTCTTTTTGCAAAGTTAAGAAAATAAGCAGGGAGCATTTATGTAATTTTTGCCGGAATCCATGGAAAAGCTGCAGAGGCTCAACAGTTTACTTGAAAATGCTTTGTTTACCTTGAATTTCAGATATAATTTATTTTAGTTAAGCTGTGGATTTTTCCTAAACTTCTACTATCTAAGAAGTATGAAATCCTAGTTTTATTAATTTCTGAAAACTGTAAAGATTATAATAGGTTATAATGCAGCAGTATATGTGGATAGTTTGTTAAAGGTATGGATGAAGTAGGCTTAGGTTTACTTTTAAAAAGAAAGCTAACAAAATCCATTTTCACCACATACAAAAACTTAGTACTTTTTATGGTCAACTTACTGTGCACTGACATTTTCTCTCGTTATCTCATTATAAGAGTAATGGGATTTATTCCCAACATTAAAGAGGAACTGTTTGGCAAGTTTTGTCCAGTGCAAGTTTCTTTGTAAAAGTGAAGTCAAATTTCAGAGAGAAAACCATGTCATTTTCAAACTGCTTTGTAACAAACAGACAAACATACAGCATATTTAATGAAGAACATTGTATATGTTAGTTAAAACAAATGTTTGGGGGCTTGTTTTCCATTTAGTTACTTATCAACAGAGTTTACTCTGATTACCCTCCAGAAATTTTAAAAAAAGACATTATGTCCAAGACTTCACACATGAAGTGAATTATCCATGATAACTGCTCCATATTTTGCATACTGATTTATACAGCAAATTTAATTGAAAGATCTTAAAACAGTTAGCCAATATTAATTGAGCATCACAAATACTATTACGAAGTGGTTAAGGGCAGATATAGTTTTCACTAGTTGCTAAAATCATTGCCTCTATACTTACTGAGTTTCCATAAATTTGAAGTAAGCTAATGCTGTTGTCCATAGCAGTAAGTAAACTGAGCAAAATTTAATTAAAGATACATATCTATGAAATATGAGTCTTGATTCCACCTGTTCTCTATTCAGCATATTCTACCCATGTATGTCTTTAATATATTGGATTTTTTTTTTAAATGGGCAGTCATGTGTGATAGCCATAGATAGAATATTATGTTTAGTGTTTTGGAAGACCCAGAGAGCTGGCCCTGCAGTATATTCAAGTAACTTCTCAAATGTGCTTTCAGGAGCAAGTGCTGAAAAAGAGCATTTTACCCAAACAGCTTCTGTGGGGCTGAGGACTTTGCTGGTTTTAAGCCAAGTGACTTCCCTGTCCAGTTTGGTGTATACCCACACGACAAGCAGAATAATTATTTAGGGACAAGGAGAAAGCATGGAGTCATAGGAAAAATGGCCAAGGGCAGGAGGAGAATGGGGTAGCTATTTGCCACGGCAGAGCTACTTTGCAATAGCATAAAATGTCTGTGGGACTGTGGCCTAAAAGACAATACAGCCATGAATTGACTGGCTTCAGTGCAGTTCATCTCAGCAGCAATCCCAGCTTTGGGCAAAACCTGAGGCCACTAATGAGCCTTAATTGCTCTGAGCAGCCTCACTTGACCATGGCCCATCAGCCTCAGCTGAGTTTGTGAGGTTTATGCACTTCTGTGTATGTATGTGTGCATGCACATATATTTTATTAGCTGGCTTAATCTACAGATGACTTTTTAAAATTTAAACTTCAACTTTTAAAAATCTGGTTGTTTATTTTCATTGCCTGGGTGATAGTCCATATGAGACTACACCAAAATTTCTCTTTTCTAGAGAGTCTCAATTTGGCCAGCTTGCTTACTTTTGTGAAGTGAGGAGTTGCTATAAAAAGACCTCCTAAAGCCTTCACAGACGGTTAAAAAAAAAAAAATCCAACACTTAAAAAAAAGAAAAAGTGTTTTAGTTTAGAGCTTTATCTGAGCATAAATCAGTACAATATTAAGAACACAAATGAAAGAAACAACCTACATGAGTTAACATTTTCGGATCAAGTTCCACCTTCCTGATACTTAGCCACTTTTGGGACCATTAAGGATTAGATTTATAATTGGATGTGCAGGGTTTCTTGGTAGTCTAAGGAATGGGGATGTAGAAGTGAATTTTACTTTGCTTTGCAGCATTGCTTTTAGAAAGCAAGAAGGAGGTGAATGAAAACTAATGAGTCATAATTGACTTAGGAAGAAGGTCATATCTCTTGCATGCATATTTTTGTATGTTTATGATGGAGATATATAAATGTGTTAAAAGAACAATTTAGATTTATAGCTTTGTTTATAATGATTACTTCACTAAATTTGGCTAGATACTTTAGAATGTCACATTTCATGGATACAGTGCTTTAGGAAATATGGGTTTGCTTATTTTTTTAGTTTTGCCAACACTAAAAGTGTCAGATATTACATTGCGATATTACTAAAGGGGTAGGCTTGTTGTTTGTTTGGTTTTTTTTTCTTCTTTTTTCTTTTCCACTGCTGTTGTTTATCGCAGTGAACCAGTGATATTGCAGGTAATTGTTCACATAATGGAGTGCAGAGGTAGTAAAGAATACTCAGCATAGGCTGGTGTCTTCTCACATCTTTCACAAAATAGCTCTACCAGCTCAAATTCTGCTCAGTGGCATGGACTGAACAGAATCACAATCAGAAATATGTTCTGAATCTTGAGAAGCCAGACTAGGGACAGTTCCAGGCAATTGAAAAAGGGCAAAAACCAATGGGCAATCAGTCTTGCATCTGTCCCAACCCACAGGTGAATTCAGAAATTACTAAAAGGTTGCAGCACAGTGATTGTCAAACTGTAATTTTTAAAACTACCTAAGCTCAGTGAGACAAATCTGTAAAAGTAATATTTCACATTTGTTTAGATAAACTCGAAGCCATTCACAAAACCTTGCCAAATTTCTGCCCTTTGATCCTCCTTGTCAGTGCAAATCTTAATTAGTTATCTTGTAGATGTGTTTACTGCAGTAGTTTCAGGACTACTTAAGCAGTGGAGGTAATGGTTAATAGTGAGAGAGCGTGACAGTCTCTTCCAGAATTGTTTGTTGGTCAGGTATTTTATGTCTAAGAAATTAAACTCTGTCTCTAAAAAGAAATGTAACCTGACTCACTGTCTCCTACTTTCCTAATTCTCATGGCAGACTTTGAATGAAACACGACCTGCACATTCAGCCGTATGTTCCACTCATTGCTATAGAAAAATTCAGTCATTCTGTATGACATGAATGATACTTATGTTTGTCTTCTAACAGCCCTGTAAAAACATGAGAGGTGGCTTACATACATTAAAAGCTGTATTCTAATAAAATTAATTTCTAGAATATCTGTCTGTTGAAGCAAACAGCTCTCCGGTCCCTTTATTAATGTCAGTGGTGGAAGAAAAAGAAATAAAACCAATTCTGTCTTATCATTGACAATTCCAGTCTTGTTAATTTTTTTTTTCTTCTAGGTTTATGTATTTTCTTCATTCTCAAAATCCTCTTTGCCTAATATTCCAAAAGAATTTCTAAAGCCCAAAGTATAGGAGGTGGTTTTCTCAAGCTTATTGTAAATGTACATTTGCAGCATTTTTTTTTTTTTAATCCTGCTTTGGAAATAGATGATGTTCACAGTTAAAGTCACTGAACTGAAGGACCTTTGGCTGCAGCTCTTTCAATGAGAGTTCTTGTAACATAGCACATATGCATGCCTTATGAACAAGATGAGCTAAATCATGAGCAGACAGTGAAGGACTCCTGTGCCTTTTCTTTCCTGGACTAGGACTGTAATAACCCTTCTCTCCTTTCATAGGAACCTAGGAAGGTGGAAAGATATTAAAGGTGAAAATGGTGGGTTTTGTTAAAGGTGAAACTGTACATTTTACGTACAAGATTCAGGTTGATGTGAGAAGCTGAAAAAATTAAGAAGAATATATCTTCTCTAGAAAAATGAGTAACAGAAAACAGGCTTCACATGTTGGTGAGATGAGACCTTTCAGTGAAATGGTTACTGAATTTCAGGCAAGTGATACACAAGAATCCTGGCTCATAATGTCTCTCTTTCAAATTTTTCCTGATTTTTAATCTTTGAGCTTTTACATAGGAAATTTCATATATATTGCATACAAAAGTGTTGTTAAATGAGCTTTCCAGTTTCATATTTCAGGAGCTTTCTTCACTGAAGAAGGTTTCTTTTATTTCTTTGTGGTAAGATGCTGGTTTGAGATACGTAACAAATAGCAGCTGTTTGGATACTGTTTTTGAATGGCAAATACTGTCCTTTTAATTGATTCTGGAGAATAGGAACTATGTGTGCATGCACCTCAAGATAAGACCTTTCTAAATGCTAAAACCAGTAAATACCATTTAAGGGACTGTTTATTTGCAGTGTTATCACCATATCTACATTTTTGTCAGTATTCATGGAATTTCTTATGTAGAATGGGAAGTTCTGAATTGAGTGCAACTTTCATGAGTAGCAAAAAGCCATTTTAAAGTATGTTTTCTGTCAGTCATGTATAGCTTCTAGAACAAGAAAAATTGCAGCTCGCCTGAGAAAGTGACATAACCCCATGTTTTTTTATGTCACAGAGTGATTATTGTGAGAAAGACAGCAATCCCTCACCCAAGCTATGATTTCTCTTGATGAAGTTGCTGTGTTCTTAACTAGTACATAAAATGTCAGGGGGACAGCAAGAGACAGTAAAAGAACGTCATACTTCATACAGATCATCAGTAAGAACAATAGGCTATTGCGGG
The DNA here is from genome assembly GCA_008711295.1 of Anarhynchus alexandrinus. Classification (NCBI taxonomy): domain Eukaryota; kingdom Metazoa; phylum Chordata; class Aves; order Charadriiformes; family Charadriidae; genus Anarhynchus; species Anarhynchus alexandrinus. The sequence continues at coordinate 7,577,084 of VUYV01000019.1, read as the reverse complement.
GGGGATGATCTACAAAGGAAGCTACCAGCCTTATAAAGCAAGATCTAGTTGTGACAGGCACAATGTCTAGAGTCCAGTTCTTGCTCTCTGCTCCTCCCCTTGGCCTGTCCCCATGCCCTCCCTTCTGTAACAATTAGCTTACAATCAAGACATAATTATAGATACTTCCTTACCAAGGATTGCCCAGGATGGGGATGAATAAATTGGTTTTGTGTCTTGGGTGACTTGGCTACAGATCTCAGTGGGTGCTGTGCTTAAAGAGCTGGATATCTGGCAATACCTTCTCAGAGGATTTAATTGAGCAATCACACTGTGACGTACAGACATTTTTTTGCAAAAGCCTACAGCAAAGAATGACTTCCGAACTGTTATTCTTTGTCGTATGCCTTATACTGTTCTTGTGTCTTCATTCACTCACTTCTCAAACATGACAGAATATACAGCTGCTGGTCTAGAAATTCTGAGTTTCAGGAACTGGGGGAGAGGGGTAGGGATGAGGGGGAGGAAGAAATCAGTCATACAAATAGAATGGTAATTCACTGTATTAAGATACATAAACTTAAATAAAAATCTATTAAACCTTTTAGATAATTGTCAGGTCTTCACAGACTAACAACAGTCAGCTCATTAATGAGTGTTATTTGACCTATAATATTAAATTAATGTGTTTTACTGTTTATTAATTAAACCTTAGCTTGAGGAATGTCATTGTTTTAGATAGAAACACTCCATCTCTGTCTCCATTCATATTGTGATGAGTATACTGTTAAAGATCATAGTCCCTCTGGTATGTGGATCACTTTACAGTATTTTCAGAAATATCTCAGGATATGTTCTTATCCCCGTGTGCAGCCTGGATACAGTACAGTTTTCTCAGCTGTGTAGCGAGGGCTGGTGAAGTATTTCACTAACGTAACTCTGGTGTGACTGCCTGGTAACCTGCCCTGCTGTACAGGTATCAGCACGGTACTGCATTGCTCAAAATAATGCTTTTCTTAGCAGTATCACTGTATTGAGTTATTTTTCATTTCATTTGATAATTTTTTATTAGTATGCTTGGCATAAGAATGTGCCAATGAAATTTGATAAAAGTGTAAAGCTGGAAGGAATTGCTAATATAGAAGAGCCTGTTATGTTATCCAGGAAGAGGTGGATGGTCTAGCAGATTGAAATAAAAGAAGTGAATTAATGTTAGTAAGAGTAAATAAAAGGTCTTGCTTCTAGGAACTAACCAGAATTCAACTGCTGAACAGGGATTTATCAGACAATAACTTGGAGAAGAAAGATACAGGCATAATATGTCTAGTGGTCCAGTTGACCACTGGGTGACTATACAGCAACAGGAAGATATTAGCTGTGTAAAAGAGAAATACAGACTTTGGACATATAAAGTGAATTATTAAAACAGAAGAGTATTTAATTATATTGCAAGGCATTAGTGAGCCCTTGGTTGGAATAGTCACGTTATTCAGTTGTATTCACATTACTTACGTAGTTGATAGAGAGAGGTGTGTACCTCTGAAAGATGGTTTAGGGCAGGATTTATGAGAGCTTCGGGAAACTCCACTCCAAATACTGATGTTTTAAGTTGATCTAGGTTTTGGCTATATCCTCTCCAATGTAATTAAATTGTAGTAAGTAGAGTGTAACTCTGCTGAGTTTCAGTAGAAAGACTTTCTTGTGAGGGGACACTAACAGTGGCACGTTAAGCATAATGGGATGCTAGTGGAGAATGGATGTGATGACTTTACGTAAGGTTGGAAAGGAAAAATAACTGCTATCGCTAAAGAATCTTGATGAAGAGGAGTAACAAAAAAAAGGTGATAGCTTGTTTGTAAATAAATGGAATTTAAATAAGGTAGGTTCTGCTTGTGTGAGAGAAATTCTTGAACAGCCTTCAAAAATCCTATTAGTGACAAAAGATCCACATTTCAAATGGAGCTGAATCAGTTTGTGAATCAGGTTAAATTAAATAACACTTTGTGAATGCAGGTACCTTGTTGTGATGTGACAGGAGTTCATTTCCGTTCCTAAATTCCTTTGAAATTTTTTTGGTGAATCCACAGATGTCTTCCATTGAACAGCAGCTCTGCACACAAATTGTCTTTTTTGCTATAGAGGCTGAGCTCCAGTCAATAAACTCTGTGTTCTCCTTCCCCTCTGCTCAAACTGAGTCATGGTTGGTCACTCCCTCTCCTACTCCTAAAAGATGGGGGGAATTGGTGATATCCTTTAAAAGTGATTATTAACACCAATATAAAGAAAGATCTATTCTCACGTCACCAGAATTATAGCTAGGTGTCAGTCTTAACTTTGTGAGGAGATTATTAAGGATTTTTCAACCTAGTAAAGTTGTGACAATATTGTGACATAAAGTTCTACCAAAGATTTTTGTTTTACAAACACAGTTTAATGGCTTTCGTAGTCTAATAACAGCTTATTAACTTCATGTGTGTTATTATAATATTGAAGTATATCTGTGTCTATTGAAAGTGTTTGCGTTAAAGTTAGTTTAGTATAAATTACAATTATATTTGTATCACCTGAACAGAATTTTGTGCAAGTTTGTGATAGTAGTTGACTTAGGTATTGTTTGGTGTCTAAAGCCAGAGATACAAAGTTCAATTTAATTCCTTGATTGGCAGAGAGAAACAGTTGCTGTGGTTCCACGGCTGTTCAGGAGAGAAGCGAGTTTGTGCTAAGCTCAGCCTTGGTTGCTGGAAGTCAGAACTGGAACAGGGCCCGGCCTCTTCCCACAGGGGCCCTCCAGCTCCCTTGCTGCCAAAACCTGGGCACCTGCACCCAATACAGTATGTCACGAGTCAGAAGAAGCTGGCAAACCTTTCTTTGTCACACTTGACATGGTATCTGTTCTTCAAACTCTCTGTTGCTTCTAGCACCATGAAACTAAGCTGGCTTGTTTTCAGAGCACATCCTGGTAATTGTCTTGGTGTGTTAGAATAGCATATAGTTGCTTTGCTCATCATTTCTGTTCAGAAACAAAAATTAGTAAAAATAGAAAAATATTTTTCCAGTTCTGTTTTGGTATGTTTCCCGAATTTCTACCCAATATTCCTGAATATTACTCTACTCTTAATTTATACTTGATTTTGCCTTCTGATATGCGTGAGAGGTGAATGGTCTCCTCACAGTGTGAAAGACGGTTCTCTTCAGTTCCTTTCCCTCAAGCTGTAACAACCAATTGATGTCAGTTACCTCGAGAGCAAATTAATCCCACTCCTCTTTTGTTGAATCAATACTAATGCATTTTTCCTGTAATTTTCAGGTTCTGACAACGCTGGCTGCCAGCAAAGCTGAGGTAGGAAATCCTGTCTTATACTGCTGGAATGTTAAATAGCTGTCTGCAGTTTTGATAGTGGGGCTAGCTTTCTTACAATTTTGGGGTGAAAATTTAAGAGACTTCACTATGGCGCTGGTGCTAATTCTAGTGTTTCGTGAGCCAATCTTTGGAATTCTTGTCTTGCTATAACAATGTTTATGCTGATAAAGTCTTCCTAGGAAAGTTTTAGCATTATGTAAGTCTTTCTGAAGATTTCCATGGTGTTGAAACTGCATAGTTCGGAGCTTTGTTAAGCATGTGCTACCATTTCCCATTGACAGAAGGTGGCTATCTGACCTTTTCCCTATGCTCTTCAATTTTTCTACTTTGCTTCACAGCAAAGAAGGTATTGTATCTGCTCCAAAGTCCATTCTGGTGGTTGGCATGCATTCCTTCCAAGGCCATGTCTAGCTTGCCTCACTTATCTGGTGCCATATGACATGAGCTGTTTGAACAGACTGGGACATGGGAGAGAAGTTTAGTTTTATGACAGAATGCTACTAGCTGAATTCTTGTTAAATTCTGGAATGACATTAACTGTATTGTATGTTGCCCGCATTGGGTGCTTGACATTGCTATAGTTTAGATTGATTATTTTGGATTCGTGTTTATTTTGTCAGCTTTTCTATTTATGCGTGAGTACTTTAAATGGTCTTGATGGGTCTAACGCTATTCTTAGAGTTGAAAATATCATATTGTTGGATTATATTTTGAATAACTGATTGCTAAAACAGAAATAGCAGGCCTTTGTGACCACTAATGTGTGTTACACTGCATTTGTCTCTTTTGAACATTGCTGTTGAATAAGTCACTGCACTTGTAACAACTGACAGATATTTTTATTCAGTGCACAGTTACTGACTCATTTAAATGGAGTGTCAATTGGAAGCTGAGAGTGTTTCTATATGAAACGGGTCTTGGACTCACAGAAGGGAATTTGTGATGTACTCCAAAGCTAATGTTTAACTATGACAAAACGTCTAGGTGACTAACTGCTGTAGTCAGATAAATTTTTAATATGAACCTTTGGTAAATTAAATTGCATTATTAAGGAGAATAGATAAACTGTGCTAGTTACTTTAAAGAACAAGGACACAAGTTCGCTTGCAAACTGTAAAAGAATGACATAATTCATTTTTATTTAGATTAAGACTGTAATATTAGTGTTCAGTTTTGCTGGTCTGATTCAATTGCATACTTGGCTTGTCTCAGAGAGTTTCGGGAGTAGGATTTGTATCTGTTTTTTCCACTGTTGCACTGTTTTAAATGTCTGTTGCTCTTATATCAATGGAGTCCACTAATAGATAGTAACTTCCAGTTTCTTGTTTTGTAATGGGATTTTTGGGGCTTAGATTTGTCACTGTATACAGGTACTACTACTGATTTTGCTCCCTTAAATTCTGTTTTGTCATTTATTTGTAAAATGTTCCCATATACTTTTTTCTTTTGTGTGTGTAAAATTCTAGAAATATTACAAATTTCTGAGTTGATCAGTTGTGTTGCTTTGTTAGTACTTTCACCATTTGGAAACCTTAAGAGAGTTAAAACATTGGTGGTTCTTTAAAAAAGCTTATCAATTGGCCTTTGTGCTTCAGCCCATGGACCAGCTGACTTAGTAGGCACAAATTTGTATGTAAGAGGGTATCATTAGATGCTGTTCCTCCCATTCATGAAAGCATTCAGAAGAAATGCCAAAATTCCCCAATACAGGGAAAATCATAATTGAAGATAAAGGATGTTTAAGTGCTTTCCTGAATCAGGGCATTAGGGTTGTTTGTAAATACTCCTACTGAATTCAGTGGAATAACTCACAAGAGTAACAGCTAAAAAGAATAATCATAGAATCATAGAATGGCTTAGGTTGGAAAGGACCTTGAAGATCATGGAGTTCCAACCCCCCTGCCATAGGCAGGGACACCTCCCACTAGACCAGGTTGCCCAAGGCCACGTCCAGCCTGGCCTTGAACACCTCCAGGGATGGGGCCTCAACAGCTTCTCTGGGCAACCTGTTCCAGTGCCTTACCACCCTCAAAGTGAAAAACTTCTTCCTAATGTTCAATCTAAACCTGCCCTCTTCCAGTTTAAAGCCCTTCCCCCTTGTCCTGTCACTACATGCCCTAGTAAAAAGTCCTTCCCCAGCTCTCCTGTAGGCCTCCTTCAGGTACTGGAAGGCTGCAATAAGATCTCCCCGGAGCCTTCTCTTCTCCAGGCTGAACAGCCCCAACTCTTTCAGCCTCTCCTCGTAGGAGAGGTGCTCCAGCCCTCGGATCATCCTCGTGGCTCTCCTCTGGACATGCTCCATCAGGTCCATGTCCTTCTTATGTTGGGGACTCCAGAGCTGGACGCAGTACTCCAGGTGGGGTTTCACAAGAGTGGAGTAGAGGGGCAGAATCACCTCCTTTGATCTGCTGGCCACACTTCTTTTGATGCAGCCCAGGATGCGGTTGGCCTTCTGTGCTGCGATCGCACATTGCTGGCTCATGTTGAGCTTCTAGTCAATCAGCACCCCCAGGTCCTTCTCCTCAGTGCTGCTCTCCAGCCATTCCCCGCCCATCCTGTGTTTGTGCTTGGGATTGCCCCGACCCAGATGTAAGACCTTGCAGTTGGCCTTGTTGAACTGCATGAGGTTGGCTTGGGCCCACCTCTCCAGCCTGTCCAGGTCCCTCTGGATGGCATCCCTCCCTTCCAGCGTGTCTACCTCGCCAAACAGCTTGGTATCATCGGCAAACTTGCTGAGGGTGCACTTGACCCCACTGTCCATGTCGCCGACAAAGATGTTGAATAAGCATGCAGAACTAGTTGCTGAGTTTTTGAATTAGAGACAATTTTCAGCTTGAGGGACATGACTTCTTTCACATAATGGCAAACTTCCCAAGATTTCTTCCTGGATCCTACATAGTGCACTGTATATTAGGCATAACATAGTGCAGTTTTGGCATCTTTTGAGGCTAACACACCTTAAATAACTGTTTGTGTGGATGCCATACAAGACATTTCCTCAGGTTTAAGAGTAGTGGCCTCATGTTTTGCCTGATTTTTTTCCCCCTCTTTTGTCTTCATGAACAGTTCTGAGAAAGATACAAACCAAAATAGCGTTGTTCTGGCTTACTTTTGTGTCTCGTTTTAACTCATTTGAGCTCCTCAGTTCTTTGGTATTGTGTAGTGCTTGTGTTGCGAGATCTCTGGTCTACTTTTGAAAGAAAAAAAAAAGTACATATGTTTGCTTTCTAAAATCTTTTATTAGAACTGCAATTTGGTTGTTCTTGAACTGTTGTTCCAAGTAGTCTTGAAATTTGATTATTTCTCTTTTTCTTCTTAGTTAACATAGCTGTGTTCCCTTACTGAATTTGTATGAAGTGTGAATGAAAACTTACCATGTTTCTATTCGTATTGAATGGTTTAGGAATATACAAACAAGTTTTTGGTGTGGTTTTTTTTTTCCCCAAACACTGGTTGCCACATACAAACTGTAGAGAAACAAGTACATCTAGAGGAAGCTGTCAAGTAATCCAAAGACCTTTCTTCCATTTTTAGCACAAAGGGGCAACAAATAGTGACAGAGTCAAAGCTGTCGGCAGCGAAGCCTTCCATGAATAATTGCCAAATCTGCCTACGCTGTGTCTTTTAGTGTCATAGTCTTGTAAGCATGCAATTTAGAAGCATCTTAAAAAAGAATAACTTGTTCATAGGTAGTCAAATATTAAGATTTTTATCAAAAATTACTCTGATCTCTTGCACAGTAAAACATATAATGGATTGTGTTAATGTCATTACAAAATGGGCCTGAGAACAGTCACAAATACAGCTATACACTGTATAAATTGCCATAACATACACAATACTTCATAATAAAATTTTTGTGTAATTTCCAGGAACAACACAGTTTGAGGAATGACTTCTTTCAGGTCTGCTAACTTTTAACTAGCACAGGTATATAGCAGTCTAGTCCTTTTATTGCTTTTTTGAATATACATTTGTCCCCTTCAAAAGACATCTTATTTGGTAACCATGTGACTTTTTCCAGAGTGTCCTTCTTTCTAATGAGCTGTTTGTATAAATAATTGTTATGTTGGGGAAAGCATCATTTCTTTTCCTCTTCCTGAAACAAAAGTCGTTAACAAAATAGAGAACAGAAAGCTGCTTATGATTCCCGTTTTCCTCCCCAACGTTTGAATAAATGATACAGTGAAGTTCAAGCCCTTCTTCTTGTGAGAAGTTAGAGGTCATGCCTGATTGAAATACAAGTTTAGTATAACTGAGTGTAAGCTCTCTGCCTGCTTTTTTTGTCAAGAATGTCAAGGCAGCCTTTTTTTACTCTCATAAAGAAAAGGCTGCCAATATGTCTCAATAAAAGTGGAAATCAAAATCAGCGCAAAGCCAAGGAGGTTATTAAATCAGAGTTTAAGGAAAACCTCAGAATAGGAAGCAGAATATGGCTCTAACCATAACAAAACCGTGACTGATTTATACTGCGATCCATAAGGTCCTTGATTATCAGGAAATGTCATTGTTAAGCCCCCCACTTTCCTTACACGGAAGGAATAGGTCAGGCCTGGTGAGTAGCGTGATTCTGAAAAGGCCAGTAAATGTGTTACACTTCAGTCGCCCTTTTGCTGCTCTGTGCGTGGGGTGGAGAGTGGAGAAAAATCCTCTGACAGGACAGACAATAGTTTTATTTATTTGTTGTTTGTAAAATGTTTATGAAAAATCATGTATGCTTGTGGTGCTGTGGAAATATGTTTGCATGAATGATGTGAGAGATGCATATGCAAGGTGTCTTAAGCAGATATGGTCTGAAAGCTATTCAGAGCATTTGTGCTTGCTGATATTACTGTCTGTTTGCATTACGCTAATGCCTAGAGGCCCCAGTTGGAATCCTAGTCTTTCAGGTTGTGTACAGGCATGTGCTACACAGTATTTCAAAGGTCTTATGCGCTTTGGTAGATAATACATAAAATGGCTAGAGCGAAATGAAGAAAGTCATGTAGCAGGTCAGTAGGAGAACCGTGGAGTTTCATTGCCAGCAGGACCATACTATCTGTTTTTCCAAGTTTTAATGCCAAAGTGAACTAATTCATTTTTGAAAAGGAGTCAGTAAAAGAGCATGTGTAAACAGATAGCAGAACTTTCTAAGACAATATGCATCTTTCTATTCTACTATTATTGTTTTGATAGTTTGCAGTGTGCTCTATTCCTAGTAGACTTATAATTGTTTTTACTAGTATTTGAGTAATTTTTAAATCCTGTTGGCTGTCTGATTTATTCCTATGGGAAAACTATGATATCAATGGAACTTTATTTGGGGAAACATGATTACTTGGTTGATTGGTCTCAGGATAAATTGCAGGTGGTGTATTAAAAATCCGTGGTAGATAAAAGCACGTCATTCAGTTTTCCTAGCCCCTGTGTCCTACTTTATTCTCCAAAGCACACTTAACATGCAAGGACCTAGTCTGCCATCACTCCAGGGTAAGTACGTGCTCAGGACAGAAGACATTTCCATTTCTATTTTGAGATTGTTTTTTCAGAATGAATGGATGGATTATAGCCTCTCCCTTTTCTAATGCATCAATACTTTGCATCAGCCGAAGTATTTGATTTAACCTATGCATTGTTAATCCTATCCAGCTGTATATTCCCTCTTCATAAAAGAGGAATGAGTCATTGAGTGATCAGTCATGATGACTGATAAAGAATTTGCTATTAGTATTTTTTAATGTTTGTATCTTTAATTTATTTAGAGCAAGAAAATGTTTGCATTTTAAAGAGCACTAGCAATTTCTATATGAGTGTAGCCTAATGCTTTCCATATGGTCATAATGATGGTTATTCTAAGGGTTTTACCATCTCTATAGTTTGTAGCAGGACTTGAGAATTTATCAACAGGATAATTATTACAGTAAGATGGTACTTTTTGTTTGATCCGTTGAAATCCCTTCAAATTTGACTGAGTCATAAACTGTCACAAATTATGTATAAATAGGTATGACTAGCTTAAATAAATTGCAATCAATTGATAATTATTATATTACTACTAAGAATATTAATTTCAAGTGTAAATTCAAGAGTTATATGTCAAAGTAATTTTTACTTGTCAAGTTTTTAGAACTGAACAGCTATAACTGTGCAGAAGTTATTTTGATGTTTATCCATAAATAATTTCCACTGAAAAGTATTTTACAAGTATATAAGCTGAGTAAGGGTCTGAACTCCCACTGAAAGGCGTCTATGGGTAATTCAGTGTCACATATAAATCCTGCTGAGCACCTACCTGTGTCTTCACATACCTAATAAACTCTTGATTGTCAGTGACAGGAACTCCCAGCTGTAGCAATTATCTTGACAAGTTAATATGGACATTCCAAATGTAGCAGAAAAGAAATTCATAGCAGTGCATGCCTGGTAGGTGACCTTTGAACGTGATTTGAGTGCATCTCCCTCTGAACACTTAAAATACCTGCCTTTGTTAGTATTTTCTAGATTCCCCTCCAACTTTTATTAACAAAGGCAGAATCCTGACTACGTTTTATAGTTTTGAGGTTTAACCACATTAGTTACATGTATACACATAAAAACTATACAGAATGGATGGGAAGGAATTATAGAAAGTTTTTATCCATTTTTTACTGGAGTATGAATTTATAGGATCACGCTCCTTCAATGTGAAATCGTCTACAGTAATTTTAAGCTGTGCAGTGTGGGAGACAGTCTTGCTGTAGCTGCTACTGTAAAACCTAATTTGCTGCATAAAATATGAGAGCTATAGTGAAATATGAGCCTGGAGAGCAACTCTTTTGATCTTGAGTAGTCAAAGGGTTGGCATGTATAATGCTATGAAAATAAATGATGTCAAAACTGTAGGATATAATTTATGGTTTGGGGAGTGCTTTACTCATAGGAGAAGAAGCTTCTACCATCGAAAAGCAAATAGTTCAACAAAAGATAATGAATGGAAATTACAAACTTTCATAAAACCCCAAATATATTGAATCATGTTTAGACATAACTAGTTGACTAATTTATGATTATATATTATTAAAAAGAGCATTTATAAAAGATGCCATTGGAACTCTAGCCTTCATTTTGTATTTGTTTAAATAAGTACTAGGCATTAGCTGTCAACTTGTTTGGCAAAGACTTGGTCACACAAATTGTCTTTACGCAGTTCCAGTCTTGTAAGCTCTTAAAAATGAGGGTTTTTTTTCAGCTGTCCCAGTACAGTCTGAACGTGTACCCAAGTGCTTCTTAGTGCTTCTAGGAGAGTGATTGCAAAACAAGATAATAATACTTGTTGACTAAAATCTTTAGCATTACTATACCATGCAGATGCATATGTGTGGCTCTGATAGCTGAGACTCCATCACCTACACAGGTTTCGGACTAGGATTTTTATTTTTTTTTAATGTGTGGGTGAAAAATGGTCCATGGACTAAGTCAGTTACCTAAATTTGCTTCATTTAAAGATGCACAATTTTCCCTAATGAAGTCCCTATCTCTGGAAACAGTCTTTTAATTGTTTGTTTAGATTTCTTTTTTTTTGTTAAATTTTCCTAGGCTACTTCTTTGTCCTTTTGTCACTCAAATGCTGCTCAGTCCCTTTGGTCAGGCCTTTAAAGCTGTTTATAAAATGTGTGACTGAAGTCTGGCATTTTATTCAGACTGGGATTTTGTTGTGCTTTGGAAAGGGTGCTATTAAAGGGGAAGTGTTCTTATCCAGATCTATACAACTTCTGACAAGGCTGTTTAGATTAATATAAACCAGTAAGTCTCAAATTGAAATTTTCTTCCAGGGATCTAGAGAGTGCAACACCCCCTCACCCCCGCCCCAAATCTATTTGGACAGGACTCCTACAGAGACTTCTGAAGATAATTAGATTTAATAAAATAATGACAGCTGTGAACCACCATGTATGCCTTTTCTATGTGTATATATACACACACACACATTTTTATGAATATAAGGCTCCAGAATATGTTTCAGCAATGTGCACCAGTAATTTGGTGGCAACAGAAATGAATATAAGCTGATCTCACTAAAGGGTTAGTATTGACTTGAAAGTGCACTTCGTTTATTGTTTCTGTTTCTTAGTTTAATTCTATGTCTTCTTGCTAAATGTTGTAAGTTTTCACTGCCTGTGCAAGAATCTTAACATGTTTTGATGAAGATTTTAAAGATGCTGTATTAATCACACTTTTCCCTGTTCTTTTGTTGTGAATTTCAAGAGTATCATACTGTCAGAACTGTAGATGTGCCATATTGATCTTGATGATTAAATCAGCCAAAGGAAACTTGATTTCTAAGGGAAAACTTAATATTCTCAAAGCCTGAATGTCTCCTAAATATTTATAGGCTGCAAAAGTTGATCAAGTACCTTTGTTTGCTGATTATTACAGTGAATGGTGACACTTAGTCCAGATTCTCATCATATTAATGTGATGTAGTAATATATAAATTCATGTGTGTGTGTTTTCAATCATGAATATGCAGAGGTACCTTTTTTTTTCTATCTTGGCAAGGCAAGAAGATAAATAGGTGAAAATGTGCATGTGTTTGAGTGATAAAGTTGGTTTAATGATTCTTGGGGAAAAATTTCCTGTGGTACATACAGTAGTGACTTGATTGAACAGGACAGAGTCATGCAGTTCAATTAATGTGCAAATATGTGTTCACTGAACTTTCATTCCATTTATCACATGGACATGGAAATAGGGTCATTTTTTATCTCTGTATTATGTATATGACATCTTAGTTTGCTTCTTGCATGTTGCTATGGGAAAAATAGCAATGTGGCACACCGCGGGCAAAACGAATTGGAGATAAATTCCTCAGCTATCACAAACATCTTTAAGTAGATCCTTGTTTGAAGATAAACCTCTTCCTTCTGCAAGGATTAACATTAAGAAGGCTTTTGCATGCTCTTTCCATTAAAATTGTATGCCTCTCTTGGCTGTATGCTGTGAAAAATCGTTGGCAACAATTGTCATGTTTATGAAGTACATAGGTAGCAAAGGAAGTGTAATCACAGAAAAAAATCAAAAGGGTGTTTTAGTTGAAAATACCATTGATTATTTTAAATACCATTGGTTATTTAAAAAAGTTTTCTTTTGATGTTGAACAAAAACCATTCGTAACAGCAGGGGAAAAAGATGGAATTTCATAGGTACAATGTAAAATAACGTGATAAAAAATTTCCTTTCCTAGTTTCCTATAAGAATATAGAAATGTGGTGTAAATTTTCATTGTTCTGTTTCATTGATAGTCTCAAGTACAGACCTTTTGGCTGACATGCGCAGCTGTATAAATTACAGATAGCTGAATTCCATGTGGAATTGTAATCTTTGCAGACAAAGCTTGTAATCTTTAAACAAACCACAGGCCAAGTTCTCTGCCATGTAAATTGCCAGAGCTTCATAAACTTTAATGGAGCTGTACCAGTTTTTAAGAGCAGTGAATGTGATCTTAATTTAGGTAGAAGGTGGTAGAAGCTTAGGCATATAAAGAAATCTGAATTGTTAATTATCATTCCTCACACTTTACTCTTAAACAGGAAAAAGTCCCAGTGGCTTGGGGACTGCAATATCTTGTCAAAAAACATATTTTTTTCATCAGTTATTTATTTCAACAACTTAATGTTTTAATTAATGTGATAGAATGAATCACTGCAACATAGCCGTCTCTGGTTTTAGTCTTTTCCTCAGTCAGCTGGTCTTCTGCCTTAAAAGTGCCAAGAAAGAGCCTTCAGTCTGACGCACAGCTAAGTACTTATCTGTGTAGTGTGGTTAACTTGGGTTGACACCTGTTAAAGTTTTAAATGTGATCAGTTTTCTCATTTACTGTCTGTGAGCTGAGGTTAACATAATAGTTATGCCTTCTAGGCCATGCACATATGCAAACACAAATATTATCAGTATACTCTTTTTCTTTGTGTGGCTCAAGATGCCGGTGTACTGATATTTGAAGTAAGGCAGTACTTGGTGGTATGCAAAGAAATAAGCCTGCCCCATCAGTGAAGGAGTAAGTCATGTTTTACAAAGCCACTAGACTAGTAGCACTAAAGTGGCTGCATAAGACATTATTAAAAATGGCATTATGTAAAAATATAGAAAGGACCGTATTTCTTAGTAATTAAGCCTTGTACTGCTGCTTAACTATGTGCATGAAATGGGCAAAACAGATGTTCGGGCAAAAGTTTATGAATGAAATGTAAGTAGTTTGGAGAAAACAAACAAGAAAACCCACTAAAGTGCAGAAGTAATGTAGTTTTCAATCAGTACAAAAGCATTGATTGCAGAAGTTATAGAGTATTATGGGCTTACGTTTAGGGGAAGTAATGGGTTTGTAAAAAATAGGTTTTACGTAAGTTAATTCACCAGTAAAGCAATTATGAGCCGAACAGCATTTTGTTTTGGGACTTCTTTCCTTCTCTAGGAGGCTTTGGAAAGGTCCTGCTGATGATTCACAATGTATGTTTTAAACAAAAAGCTTTACTTATTAGCAATACTTGCTGCAAAGGTGAATGTCCAGACTTATGAGGTGGTGTTTGGGGGAAGTGCATGTGCATATTTTTTTTTCTTTTGACTGAACTATTAAAACTGTTTGCTCTCCCATTCATGTTTGGCTAGCTGCTACCTGTGTTTCCTGTCCTCCTGTAAAAACATAGGGTTTGAGGTGATTTAAAACTGGAGTGGGAGTGGCTGTTATATATTGCTGTAATAGAGGCAAGAAAGAAAAATCATTGTTCTTTGGCTCCTGCTTTGCACACGGTAAGGTACTGGGAACATGAACAGTAGTATCTGCATTGGTGTACCTGTGGCGCAGGTACCTGCGGTGTATCTGCGTCCAGGAGAATGGGAGAGGGAAACTCCTGCCCAGCTTTACGAAGGCGAGAAAAATAGATGAATAGACCTGGGAGAGAGACTGTCATGTCATGGAGGAAAGTGGGGAAGCTGAGCAAGGAATGGGTGAAACATACCCCTTTCTCCTCCTCATTAAGGACAACTTTGAAGAAGGGTCAACATGGCATAGCCAAAAAATTTGCTCTTCTACCCTTTCAATCTTGAGTTTTCTCAGATGGTATAATTAAAATATTTCTGTTGTGGGTGAAGCAACAGTGTGCTTTGGGATACAGAGGAGGATCTGCAGCTTTCACCTTATAAAAGGGCAAGTGACAGACTGCAGCCCAGGGTATGTATTAGCCTGTTGAGGCACTTTTTTTTTTTTCCCTGCAGTTCCACATTTCTTTGCCATTGAAACAGGAGTCCAATTTCTGGTCTGATAGAGAGTTTCCAATTATTTGTAGTCTGAAAGCGGTTTATTCACATTATGATGGATTATTCACATATGATGAATTATTTGCAGAATGAGTAAAGCGTTTTCCTAGCCAAAGGATACTGTCTGTTTGATTGGGAGTTTCTGATTATGAGAATAGGCTAAAGTCTTCAGAATCATCTTTACAGGGTTTCCATAACAGAACAGACTAACTCATAGCAGTTAGTTGGAAAATTAACTCTTCCTTGCTTTATCTCATTTTCTTCTTCCTTAGTGCCCTTTATCCCCAAAGGACATGGTGAATTTTGTAGTGTATAGGATTTGAAGAAATTCAGAGTAGATTCCAAATCACCTAGAGAAGCTCAGGGTTCAATCTTTTTTTTTTTTTTTGAGTCAGTTACTTTTTTCTGCAGACTTTACATTCTTAGACTTCAAACATAACAAGAGAATTTCTTTCCTGCTCTGGATTCAGTGAATGTTTGTGCTCTAACTTCTCTGGGGAGGCCAAGTAGCTCCCAGCTGAACAGCTCCTCGCATAGAGCATGATTTTTGAAAAAATGAAATTGAAAACAACATAGTGTTTGAGCTCTAGATGATTTATTCTGGCAAATAACAGAAGGGCATCTACAGATAAACATAGATGATTACATGTTGGAAAAGCTACCAATTGTCAAGAGACCAGAAGAATGTTTTAGGAGGAAGTATCTATGGTGTTTAGTGAATTTTGATGCATCACTACAAAACCTGTGTTACAAAACAGCTTTCTAAATCAACAACAGGAATGTACTTAATTTATAAATCAGTGTTTGAAGAACTGTGTTGTGTTCATTAGTTTAGTTTGTCTTGCATTGACTTAACCTAAGAAGCCAACTTAATACTGTTTGTAAGTTAATTTTGAAGCCTGCTTTTCAGAAGAGAATCTTAATAGCAGATTGAGGCCTAAACTAATATCAACAGAAAACAAAACCAGACAGGCAAACTAGTTTAATCCTGTCTCTGTTAAACTTCTAATAAATACTTTGTTCATTGTTATATGGACTATGTATTCAATTATGATTCTCTATTGCTCTGTACAGTGTTTTAGGAGAAACATTACACAAAAGTCAAGAAGAGTTAGAATGGCGGTAACAAGTATTTTTGAATGTGGCTGTAACTGACAGAAAGTTAGGTTCATGGCTCTTCACTGAATAATTTAAACACCAAATTACAGAATCACAGAATGGTGGGGTTTGGGAAGGGCCCTTTAGAGATCATCTAGTCCACCCCCCCTGCCAAAGAGGTTCACCTAGATCAGGCTGCACACGAACACATGCAGGAAGGTTTGGAATATCTCTAGAGAAGGAGACTCCACCGCCTCTCTGGGCAGCCTGTTCCAGTGCTCTGCCACCCTCAAAGTAAAGAATTTTTTCCTCCTCTTCAGATTAATTAACGCTCAAATTACAGGAGTCATATAGAGTAGTCAAATATATCTCTTCCTATAATTATAAGTGCACTATGGTAGCGAGAATGTGAAAGTTTAGCAACCACGTGAGCCACTAATTGAGCTTCTTTTCCCACAGGTGATTTGGCACTTAATTCCTTATTGCCAATAGCTAGTCTCACTGAGATACTGTGCTATAAGTTGTTGGTGGCTTCACATTAGCTTCTAGATTGCAAAACTGCATCTAAAATCTCTCTGATCTCTTAATCTCTATACTGTCCATATAGAGACTGGTGATTTTCTGGGCGTTTTTTTCTGACCATGTAATCCTTTGGTAGAAAACAAAACAAAAAGTCAAAACAAAAAGTATTTATAGGAAAAATTGGTAAAATGTTGGTATATATTTCATTTAAAAAAAAAAAAAAGTTGTAAACTGCCACAATACTGTGACCCAGTCCAAAATTCTCTTTACTTCTAGAATACTTTCTATTTTTTTTTTGTTTGTTTGATTGGGGGCTGAAGAATGGAAGATGTTTTGGCACAAAAGTTACAAAGAAGTAGTAGTAGAGTCAGGGACTTTATACCTCTTTTGCTGGTGCTGAAATGCCGTCAAGTATGTTATCAGAGGACACTGTTAGGCTTTTCTGCTTCTGGGTGAGATGGTCCAATTTTCCTCTTGTATTTGCAAATGCTCACTTCGTATTTTTTTTTCAATTCTAACAGTTATGATTTTTTTTATAAAGGAGACTTATAGAGCAGTAATTTGAATTTAAGGGGTCGATTCATTTTCAAGGTAGGTATAGTTGTTCTCATGTAGACATGTATTTGAACTTATTTAAAGGTTTCCTAAGGTGGAAATTGCCATGCCACGCGTAACACTGGAAGACTGTAACATTACAAAATATTTTAAGCAATTAATCAACCACTCTATGGCTCCAACTACAGAAACAGGGCTTTGAACAGTCAGCTGAATTTTACTCCCTGGATTTTCTGTTTTCATTTTCTTGAGCAGTCTTCAGATGTGTTTCTGTTCTTGCAGAGGATGGTCTGTGTTTTGGTTTGGGGTCTTTTTTTATTGTAAAGGCCCCAAATTAAACTATATAAGTGGCAAAATTTTAATAACAGACATCACAATATTTCCCCCATATGTGCTCAGTGTTCTAATTCTACCCTCCTAACTGACATCCATATACCACAGTTGTGGTATCACAGTCGCATGCTCTTGAGCAGGTCTGATGATGTGGAAAATTGAAGTGTTTGGTTTATGTCACCAGACCCTTTAAAAATGAAAAATAATGAAAAAAAAATCCCTTTTTCATTTTATAAAATGTCGTAAAGATGTATGATTGCATTTTGATTAAAAGTAATTACAAGTAACCTTAATTAGCACCCGATCCCATGAGTTTAGAGGAATGCTCTATTTAAAATGAAGTAATGTGAAAAATTAATGTTTCCTGAATATTTCCATAATGAACAAGAATGTTTTTTCTTTCATGCTTTCTTAGTGTTTAGAAGTAAAGAACTCTGAAACAGTAAATCAAATTTAAAATGCTCAGAACACAGAAACCACTAGTAATCTTATTGTCATCATTTCCATAACTGATTTTAAACATTGGATTTTCATGGATAGGTAACCATTTACTTTCTACATGAGTTGCTGTGATAAGAATTTATTACAGGACCTGGGGGAAATGTTGTTACATCTATTAAAAAAAAGTTACCATTAATTTTGTGGAATTAGAACATCGATTTAATTTGGCCTCCTTTAATTGATGTTAGGTAGCTTGGGAACTGATGTCCTCACTTTGTAAATGCACTTAATCACTTCTTGCTACAAAACCTTGAACGTAATTTTTCCAATCAGAGCTGACAGTTGTAGGGTTAAAGCTCAAAGCTAATAAATTTGCATGGACTAGCTACTGTACTACCTGGTGTCCTCCTTCAGAAATCTTTATATTGCAAAGCAAGTCTGAATAATTTTAATTAGATAATCTCACTAAGTGTTATTTTTCTAAATAAATTTTATTTACTTATGTTAGCACAGAAATTCAATTTGGTGATATTTTTCTTCATGGGAAAAAAATATTCCTCTGCTTGTACAGTTGTCAGCTAGCATACTGAAGAACATAGTTAAATATATGGTCAGAGTACCCGGGATTAAGTGGCATTTTGGTTGTCATTTCTGAAGGCAGAGAGGTTTTAGCAGCATGTGGACAATGACACTGTCAGGTTAAAAGTCATGCAATTCATGAAAGCAAATGTCAACATGCTCAGGTTAACGATGGCACTTTAAATGAATGATACGGAAATAATTACTTTAAAAATTAGTCTGCTTATTCTCATTTGTGGTATTTCTTCAACATTTCACACTTCGTTTGGAGAATAAAAATAGATTTGCGAGTGAGATGTTTTAATGACTTATTCCTGATGAATAATCATTGCTGCAGTCAAAGTTTTCCCTGGAGATCATGGTCCAAATAAGAATGAGATGTTTCTTGGGGGAAGAAATAAGAACTCCAGAGGCCCTTTTACTATAGAACACCACTTTTCATTGAAATTATTTCCCCTCTTATTATTAGTCTTGTTTGCAATCTCCCAGGCATCTAGTAGGAGCAGTGGGATAAAAGAGCAAAAAGGCCTTTTGTCTTGGAAAAACTCTTCAAGCAGTCAAAAAAATCAAGGGTGGTGTGTGTTTGTTTGTTTGTTTGCTTTTTCTCACCAGTGGAGGGCTAGTAAAGTAAATAAATCCCTGTGGCAGCTTTTCAGACTATTAGTAGGTTACCCAGTCTTTTTTTCTATACTACTACTGACGAAAGCTCTGGTTATCCATAATGGAGCCCACATACCCCTGTAGTTACCAGCATGGTATGCCAGCGATCGTCTTCCACTTCAGCTCCATTGGGGAATCACAAGTGTAAGGCTTTTTGAGTCGCCTGTCTGTGAGATTTACTCATGCTGTAGAAGAAAAAGGTGGTCTCTCAAGTAACTGTGACTTCCTAGGTGCTCTTTTTAGTATACTTTGTAGATTCAGTAAACTGGGATACAGTATTTTCAGGATCTGCTCTATGACTTTGAAAGACATTTCCTTGAGCTAGCAATCAAAGGGATTACACTACCTTCTCATCAAAAAGCCAAGCTCAGTTCTTTATTTAGTTCTCACAGAAAATGAAAAAAATCTGAATGAGGCAAAGACAGCAACAAGTCTTTTTTTAGTGGCTTTTTTTTTTATGGTGGGCAGATAAGACTAAATTTGTGAAAAGAAAAAACAAGTTTAAGAATACGAAATTGTGTGAATAATCAACAAAGCAGACCTTGAAGCTGAAGCCTTTCAAAGACATAACAACAGAAATTGACCACAACTAAATTAGCTGTTCTTTGGACTTCCTCTTTTTCATTTAGTCTTTAGAAACTTTATTTGTATCTATGGGCAAAATTAGTTAGTGTTTTCAGTTCACTGACTTAAAGTTTACTCTGTAAACACATAGCAGAGAGAAACTTTTAGTTGTACATTTTCTTTTAAATCTCTGTTTTCTTGGTCAAATGATTTTTTTTATAAAAAATACTGTATTGATAAAAATATTGTATCCTGCCTTAAAAAAGTAAAACCAGTTGTTTCAAATTATAAGTGAGAATAAACAGCCTTATTTCCTGAGAGATTATAACTCTTCTCAGGTAAATACGTTAGTAGGCGCTTTTTAATTATGAATGTGAAATACTAAATAGATCAAAGCAACTTGAAAACTATTTTGGCTTACTATGTAATTAGGATGCATTTTATCTTTACACTATTCAGATTTTGATTAAAATTTTTGAATATATTGACCACTGTCAAATTTATCACTCTTCTCAATTTGCTTTTCACACATAACTGAATGTTTCTACCACTTGTCTAGAACTGCAGATAAGCTCTTCTGATGACTGCAGAAGAGTTTGAACTCTAAGGAATGAAGCAGATGATGTTTTAAATGTGTAGATATTTCCTTCTCAAAGAGAAGGATTAGGAAATGACTTTTAATCTGAATCCTGTTGATCCAGATGAGGCAGTGTGGTGTTGATAACTGATGCATTGAAGGCAGATGTTCAACTTTGTCTGAAATATTCCAGCACTGCAAGTCTTAGAAACTGAGAGGTATAATGAGGGATAGTTCTTCTGCGCAAGGAACCGTATTGTGCTGTGCACATGGTTAAAAGCAGCATGCATTTATGATCTCATTTAATGGAACTTCTAATGGAAAGGAGGAGAGTTTCCCTTGCATATGTCACATCATCCCAAGCTAGTACCTAGCTTGTGAGCATCCTACCTTCACGTGGGACACAATCTGCTTTTAAGCAGTTACCTAAGTAGCTTAGCTAATTTCCAAACGAAATGCAAACAATGAAGTTCTTTTTGGTCTATTTTGCACCAAATGTATTTAAAAGAATACTCTGTGGGGAATAGATCATCTGACACAGTCGAATCTGAGAATCACCGAGTTCCTGTATGTGACAATATCAGTACAAGGATCTATTCTTTAAGCCTTGGTATATCCATAAACATGTATTTTGTGTAGTTAACTACTTTTGGCCTTTATGTTAGAAAGTTGTTGTAACAACTTCACTGTGCCAGTGAATGAATACTGTTAATTTTAATACAGACATGTTACTTCTTTCAAGGACATGGAGTTTTCAATACTGTAAAATTAAGTCATTGTTCTGTCATTCTCACCTGAAGTAACTGCTTTCCACTGTGTTCGTAGGGAACTTATCCTATTGTGTATTCCTTAGATCTCTCAAAAATCAGTTATAAGTAAATTCCTATATTGATCTGATTTAATACAGAAGTGTACAGAAATACTACTGGGATATCATCACTATAAAACCTGTCCTGGGGATTTTATTTAATTGGATTTGCAAAATATGCATTTCTCTGGTCTGACGTTTTTATTTTAAACGTTTATCTTTCGAGTCAGTAGCTTGCACTGACCATTTCACTGATGAAATTGAGGACAGCTTGGGATCCTGTTGTTGACATTTGTATTTAACCTATGACTGTTAGAAGGAAATTCATTAGTGAATATACAGTTTGCAGTAGTTCATTTTACTTTTTTTGTCATGTAGCGAGGCCACCTCTCCTAGATCACAGCCAACTCTTTATTGCATTCTTTTAATGAGCTACAACACCTTCAGGGAAGCTTACTATGAGGGCCAGCTTTAGGCACAAGCAAAGCAGGTAGTTGCCAAGTGTTGTCAACTGATGAGGGCAGCAAAATCCCAGTTTTAGGCAAGGCAGAACTTCCCTGCATCTCCCAGCAGCAGCTGTGGCTCCCTGCCTCCATTTCCCTCATCCTGCAGTGATGGCAAAGCAGGTCTACAACCACAGCCTAATTGAGAGGCTTGGAGCGCTGTGATGGGCCATTGCACATCCAACCCTATTTTTTGTCTTCCTCTAGCTCTATCTGTCTCCTTCAGAGGGCAAGGGTTTACAGGCATAATATAGCCCTACTGATACGATGCAAGGCTTGCTGGCAAATGCTGGCACTTCCCTTGTTGCTTGTCTTTTACAATCTCAGTTGTGCAGATGCATGCATTTCACATGGGCAATTATGGAGAAAGACAGGGGCTGAAGGATCATAGTATTTTCCAGAGACAGACAGCTTATTCTAACTTTCCAGGCAAAAATAATGTTTGATGAAGTCAGTTTGCCAAAGCTGTAAAATTGAATTTGTCTATATTGCAAAGAAATTTTGAAATGCCTTTTGGTTGATTCCACAAAAACGGATGATTCTATTCATGTTCTTCATGCTATGTGTTGTAAGGTAAGAGTAGGCAAACATGGGTTACTGCGGTTGTGACAGGTGTAGTCTTCAAGCGGTGCATGAATGAGTTTGCAGCTATCTCTTGTTCTTTCCGAGAAAGTATAAGAATTCTTAATCATGCTTATTGCCTAATAAACATTGCAACCCATTTGAAGGAGCACAGGGGAAGCAGAAAGAGCAAGAGCTAGTATGACTCCATACCTGTGAGTCATATTCTGGTATCTGCTGAGTGGCAAAGCTGTTGAGAACTCCTGCTGTTCCACCCTGTTCCCAACAGGCAGGCATCTGCTGCTTTCTGGGACTGTGCGGTTGTTCCCCAGCTGATCTGTGAGTCTGCTGTCTTGAATGAAAGTGAAGTCCAGTCAGGCTCCAGTCTCAGGTAGGGAATGCAATGTTGTTAATTGCTTTCCTTTAAATGACACCCTTACCTGTCTGGGAATTCATTAGTGTGCTATTAGGCTCATCAGACCAAGATGCAGGACTTGGACCAGGCCCTAACAGAACTTGCAAAACTAGCTACATTTTTAGCTCTGAGGTATTTAGAGCTTGAGAATTAAATTCCCAAATCTATCCCTGTGGAGTCCCTGAAGAGTGAATTTCCTGGAGTCCTTCCCTTAGCGCTCTGAAGTGGAGGGGATGACAGCTGGGTTCTCTGCTTTAATTAGACTAAGGAAGCAGCTCATAAAAGATTGGAAAAGAGAGCAGAAATCATCCAACCTCCTAGTGGAAATGCTGCATGAATAATGTTGGGAGGGAATTGGTAGCTCCGAAAAGTTAAATAAGCCAAACATTTGTCAATTGTTTTTTCCATCTTTTCAAATTTCCCTGGTAACAGTTGGGCGAGTCGGTGATTCAGAACATGGTTCCATTTATTTGGTTGAAAAGTGATAAGAGTCGTAAATATTTCACATCAATCTGTGGCAAGTTTCCTCTACTGTGACTCATAAGGGTTTGGATTATTATTATGAAAACATTTGTAAAGTTATTGTCTTTCTTTTCATCAAGAAATGTTCACTTGGGAATCCATGCTAGGACTGTGTTGCTCATTGCTTATCTGTTTCTCTCCAGGGTTTAAAGTGTTAGTCACCGTGTCAGGGCACTAAACCAGTGCCTGGTGCTGTGGGTGACAGCACGTAAAATGAATGCCAGTATCAGACCATGTATAGACTGAAAATATTAGCATCAGGCAGCTATTGGGAGAAATAGCAATTGCTGTTGCATTCACAAGGAAAAAAAAAAAATCCAAATTAAAGCTAAGCAAGTTTTTTGTTGTTTTTTTTTTTAATACGTATTTCATTCACCAGGTAATAAAATTTCTGGGCGACTGAGGGGGTAGACATATATAAATAAATAAAGGAAGAAAGGAAGAAAATATTACCCCCAATGTTTCTTTCAGCAAACAAAAAATAGTATTTGCAATCTTTTGGGTACCATATGGTAAACCAGCATAACAGGTCCAAGCTAAAGAACCCTAGAATGCTTTTCTACATGGTATTTAAAGTGTAACTCTTTTTTTTGGAGGGGATAGTGAAATAACTTCACCCTGCTGAGGTTTAGGGCTGCAGAGTATAGATCTGTCAGACCTTGATATTTAAGCCACTGTTTGTTTAAGCCTTGAAAGGAGCAGTGTTTTCATTATGGGTAGTCATGTTATTGTGCAGTGACTGCATCTGTAAGTCGCTTCTAGAAAGTGAAAAGACTACAGACAGAACAAGTTACCAGTTAATGCAACTGCTTTCCCAGTGGAAACAGTTCAGGACCAACTATAGTACGTATTCAGCTGTCTGTGTTCTCCAGAGTATTATGTCCCAGCCAGACTGGGCGGCTAACCTTCTTTAAGATACACGATATTACTGACATATCCACAGTGGTCACGTGTGCTTCTTTCTGTGGATCTAAAGTAGTCAGCAAGGACTTTTAAACCAAAAAAGTCTATGATTATATTAAACAATGCCATATTTGCTATACTCGAACCAGAAAACAATTTCTGTTCTGGAGGCTCTAACCTCCTTTTAACCGCCTTTAAATCCCTCCTTTAAAAAAAAAACAACCCAACCCCCACCCCAAATTCTTTCAGAGAAACTCTTCTGTCAAAGACAACGAAGATAATCTGGATATTAGGAAGTACAACTGTTGTATAAATATAACCTGGTAGAAAATTATTTATTAGCATTTTTCTGCTTTGTGATGCTGTATGGAGAAGGAACTGGTTGCCTCTTTCCCCTGTGTCACTGAACTCAGTCTGATGACAGACATGTTTAGACATTTGTGTTTGATATGTTTTGTACTCCATGTTCATAAATCTACAAATGAAGTGGCAAGAAATTGTCTAACACCAGGCAGGTAATCGTGTAAGGAAGAGACTAATAAGTGTGCAACTGAAGTTTTTTTTTGTTTTTTTTTTTAATCTTCCAAGCATATTGTCTGTTACTATAGAACAAGTTATGTGAACAAAAATTAAATTGTTCATGTTCAAGGATCAGTGTTTAATTCAGTAAACGTTTTGACAATCTGTAGCTACTCTGAATTAAAATTCACAACAGAATTTTTGCTTCAGTGTTGTCAATTTTAGTTATTTTTAACTAATATAAAATGTCCAGTGAAACCTTTTGTGAATAATTAAAATAGAGCCTGAATGATATTTCAAGGTATTGCATTAACAATTTAATTATTTGACAAAGCTGTATTAGCAGTTGATTCTCTGTTATACTTCTGATAACAGCAGAGCTCTTTTTAGGAACATCTCCATTGTCTTGTGTGAGGTAGAAATAATTTTTGTGTGCTACTTTGGCTATATGGATCTGTATGCACGCTTTCCTTTTCCCTTCTCTACATTCTGTCAGTCCTGTCTGTTTAATGTGTAGATAGAGATCACGATTTAAAACGGTTTTGAAAGTGTCACTTAAATCACCTTTGAATACTTAATACTTGGCAGAAAATTTTGGAATAGTATGTCAGAAGTGGTGTTACTTTAGTTTACCAAGTCACAGGCAAAGAAATATAATGTTAGTTATGAAGTATAGGTTTAGAGCTTGGGATTCGTCCAACATATCTAAAATGCAGGTTCTTACGTTTTGCCTGCATATTATTTTATGTCATGCCATTGATTGACTTCTGTTGCTATAGAAATATTAGAAATGCTATTTTAACATAGAACAGCTAATTGTCCTACTACTGTCATGGAAACAAACAGCTTTTTCTTTCATCTGTGATGATGCCTAATTGGATGGGTGAAGTTGAAAAATGGAAGAGTAAAGCCAGCAGAGAAACAAAGAAGAACTGTCACCAAGCATTTGGCGTGTATAACAGTGTTGAAAAACCCCAAACCAGGCTTATTTTTGTTCTAACGTAAATAGAGTTTGAGGGAAGTGAGGGCATTTGATAACAAAGGAAAGGCAAGCCTTGTGTAATGCGATATACAGAATACGTTTAGTAGGCAGTCCTGGCTTCACAATCACTGAACGTAATACAAGAACAATACTTACATAAATCAGGTTATTTTAAAACTTGGAGTATGTCCTGGTTTGAGCGACACAGGACTAATTTCTCTTCTAACCCTTGGGAAAACTGCACTTTCAGAAGACTAGTGTCTGAATTTGTGAAACTATTTACTTTATAGCCAGCTTTATAGCTAGGTGCAGGGATGAGGAGGAGTGAGACCTGGGCACTTGACCCAAGCTGGCCAACAGCATTATTTCATACCATAATGTCACATTCAATATAAATTAGAAAGTTTACTGTGAAGTTCTTTTTCCTTAATGGCTGCAATCCTGAGAACACGGTAGACTAATAGCCAGGATATTTTTTAATTAGCTTCACTGCTAAAAATTGTAAAATTTGCCTGGAAGTTTCAGAGGTTAGATATTTTGCGTATCAAAAGAAACAGACCGGGTTAGCTGTGCAAAGCAAGTATTTAAATAATAATAATTAGTAATGGATAAACTTAATCTAACTTGCATTTGGATTTGATTTGTGTTCTAGAATATGACTGACAATTCTTTTTTTTATATATATATGAATGAGTGTCCTTTAATGATGATTACAGGCACTGGATAGGAAAGTGTTCTTATATAATAAATGTCCCTGATTGTCTTTGCATTTGACCTGAACAATTTGATCTAGAAAACATGAGTAAATAGGGCTAATTCGGATTCCACCTTCTGCTCAGCATATTGCCTAGTGCCAGAACTTTGGCGGTTGTTCTTTCCCTCCTGCTTTCTGAGTGATGTGAAAACTAGCCAGCAGAGATAGCTTCCGCATTTAGGATTCGTTTGGTGCAGGGTCGTTGACTGATGCTTTGAAACATTCCCTTTTTTTTCTGACTATGATATTACTGTGTACTGAGTATTCACATGTAGGTGTGCCTTTGTTTTAGTGTAAAGACTGCCTTAAAGCTTCTCTCACTTTTCTAAACCTAGAACCAACAGGGAAACATCCTGTGAGCAGGAGGGTGCTGCTGGCGCATCTCTGCATCATCATTGCGCTCAGTAGAGCGTCGAGGCTACACACTGCACTTCCACTGCCACTCTGTACAAAAGATGGCCAAGTGACATTTCTTTCTAGTGGGAAGTAAATAGTGTCATTTATTGCATTGCTTATAGAGCAATGAATTATATACTTCTTCTGTCTCCCAGAATTCTTCACTTCTGAATTCATTGCACTAATTCAGCTCTTCAAAGCATCAACAAATCTGTGATCCTTATGGTCTTCTGATTGCTTAATTATTCTACAAGTTATTTTTATAGAAAACGTCGCATCATAAAGAATATATGGGATAACTTGTTCTAGTCGTACCTAATCTCAGATCTGTCTGTGATGTGCAGCTTCTGGCAGATGCTCACACAAGGTCATTCCTCTGTGCCTCATCTCAGTTGCTCAGTTCAGTCAAGAATCTGTGCAGAAATACATTCTGCTTTCAGTTCCTTTACATAGCAAAGGACAAGTCCACTCTGAAAATATATGAACCATCCTGTTTTAATAGTAATGAAATATATTGAGGATATTCACATAATTTTTAATTGTTTCAAGATCACCTGGAAATTACTGTCCCTCTATTCTACTTCTAAATTTAAAATAGAGATTTAGCTAAAAGATAAGTGTTCATAATAATGTATTTTTGGGTGCAGCAAATGGGCAGTTTTTCTTCCGCAATAAAAAGAAAATTTATTCTATGAAATAATGGGATGTAGGGTTAAGTAGATATTTTAAAGGAGAGGTCATTCAGACAAACTGGAAAAAATGCATAAAATTGACTGCCCTCTTTTTAGTCACTTGACATCTAGATTTGTATAGGTTATTCTGACAGAGATATGATACTTTAAGAATATAGCTTGTTCAGCTAGTCTTTAGTTCAGCAGCCATCACAGCCAGAACTGTTGGAATTTATCAGTGAATCCTTTACAGGAGACAAGCATATTTTGTGTTTCATAATAATAGTTATAAAATTAGGAAATAATTTGAGTTCTGCAATGAATGGATTTTCTTGTCTGCTGTAATAAGTGTTGGTTACGTAAGGAGGTGGCAGAATTATACCTGATTTTATTTATTTAAATGGTAGTCTGCAGCTGCAGAAGCAATTGTATAGCTTTTTTTAGACTTTTTCTTTTCAGAGAAGAAACTTATATTTGTGAAATATGCAGTACTTGAGGAGTTTTTCCTCAATTGTGAGCATTTTCCATTCTCATTGGGAAAACTTGTCATGGGAATAATCACGTATTATGAATGGCCTTGAAAAATAAATAAACAATGTTGTCTTTTGTTGTTAAGAGAGTATGTGCATCTTACCCATCTGTCTTCCTCCTGTGTTCCTTCTATGTTATTATTCTGCAAAGTCAATTCTTCCAGAGAATCTATTTGACTTTTTTTTTTCCCCCTTATAAGAAGCTTACAAGACAAAAAGCAATAGAAATTCACCTCAATATTGTTCTTGGGGAGCTATTTTCCCTTACTACCTTGAACAAGCTCCTTGTATAAGAAAAATGAAATAGAAGGGAAACATAAGACTGCCTGCCTTTTATCTCTCTCATTTAACGAAGCAAAATTCTCCTGAAGCGTGCCTTGGAGTATTTAAAACAACTAAGTGATACAGTAATTACAGACTCAAGAAAATGTCACTGCCTTGTGTGGTGCTCTAGGTGAAGCTTTGCAGGAGTAATAAAGATGAGTTTCCCCAACTTCATGTTGCCAGAAGTGAGGAATTGAAGAGGCATGGGAGCGGTTCCTGACAAAGGAATCTGAGAGTCACTAGTGACACTGTGCACATAGTTAGTCAGAAGGAGCGCTGCTGGCCTGTCTGGCTGCCCTTGCCTTTTAGAAGAGGTTAAAATGGTAATGACAATTTAAAAGAGGTACTAAAGAGAAACTAGAGAGTTTTCTGTAAAGGCACAAACACTCAATAATAAGTCCTGTTAATCACAAGTAATATTTCATCCTTATGGCTGTTCCTTGGTTAGGTATTTGTACCACATCATCTCAAGCTACTAATACTGTCACGTTGGTTAATGATGAGCTCCAAGGTTAATGGCTTGACACAGTGATGCCTTTTGATCCTCTTGAAGTCCTCTGTTACTCTCCTTTCCCTGTTTATGTGCAGCATTGCATAAGGTCATATATTTCTTGAAAGAGCAGGCACTTGATGTAAATACTATTACAGCTGGAATAAAAAAACCTTGATCGAATAGTATATCTCTAAGCTAGAAATAAAAAACGGGTAGTGTCACTGCTAGTTAGGCCTGAAAAATGCTGTAGCTTTTGCTTTATTTGCAAGGTTTATGAGCATCAGAAATGTTCTGACAAAATGTTGGTGACTTTTGAAAATTGAGATGACTATCTGGAATAGATACTGATAAATATTTAAAAGGTTTCCTTTACTTGTTATTTTGAGGAGAAAGCTGTTATTAGAAAATCTAGACAATCAGCTTTTTTGTAATGAAACATAGTTGGGAAATGTGCTGTTTGTGATCCAAAATTCTACCAGTAAAATATTCTATAAGTTTACCAATATCTCAGTGTACAGTCACAAAGAATCAGAATAGAACACAATAAAGCTGCCATGTGTGAGGGAATCCCCCCCAAAGGGAAGCCCAACACTCAGTATTCACTCTAAATACTGATATAGCAGAAATGATCTAGGCTCTGTTCACCCTCATTTTGTGTTCCCATTCACAAGGTATAAAAATGAGTAATTGATTTTGTTTCCTCTAATAAACACAATCTCGGTTTTGTGGAATGTAACTTTACAGTTTCTGAAGAGGTTTCTTGTCTGAAAAATTCATTGCTATTTAGGGTACAATTGCATCCAGCTTTAGCATTAATGCCTTGTATTCACATCACTGAGCAACTATTCTGCATCATATGTAGTGGAAAGTTGATTTAGGCAATTTTCCCTATAGATTTGTGCATATGTCACCTTTGGGCAAAAGATGAGCTAATAGAATTGAAACGAATGTAATTGGCAGAAGGTCAACCAGGGAGCCGTATCTGTCTAGAGTTTCTAGAAAAGCCAGAGTTGTTTCATGTTGGCGTATTACTTGATTAGTATGCAGGTAAGGTGATTGTGCCTCAACAGAATAATTGGATCATTCAAATATCTGCAAACCCTGGTGTATCTACAAAGCCTGAACAGTGATTAGATCCTGCCTGTTCATCGCAGCAAGCCTTGAAATTCTTCCCACTGTGAAAAACTAATTTTCTGTGGGAATTTATTAAATAAGAAATCTGCATGCCACTTTACCTTGTAAGCATTACCAGCAGAATACAAAGATTTCTTTTGACTTTGATGTATGCACTTCATGGATGCTTTTATATCATTGTTTTGTTATTTTTCTGCATTCAGCACAAATTCCAGTATTTCTTTGTTACATAGATTTCTGGAGAAGAGTTGCATCTCCATTCAATGATAAAACAGCAGTTCATTTAAAGAGAAGGGAAGGGGGGAAGGGTGTGCTGTGGAAAAAAAGAGACACAATTAAAACATGACAATACATTTCAGTTGTTAAGAAAAAAGCCAGAACCAAATGTTCACAAGTTGTTGGAATTTCGATATTCATATTTCTGTGCAGAAATTGGTTACTGCTGCATCAGTAAACAAATTTTTATCATGTAATCTGATTTTTGTTGCAAAACCAGAATGCTAATCTGTGTTAATAAGGAACAACTAGTATTACAGTGTAAGGTTACTGTGCTGCCCAGCATATTAAAAAAAAAAAAGAAAAAAAAAAGAAAAAAAGAAAGAATCTAAGCTTCCTAGCAGGTTTGCAATGTGGATTTCATCTATACACAGAAGTGCTCTGAAGGGCAAAATAACAAGGTCCTTCCTATACTTACAAAATGAACTCATGCTGTATCTTGAATGCCTTGGAGCCCGTGTCTCAGTCAAAATACCTTTTCAGTAAGAGGATGTAGGGTGCGATTCAGCTTCTCATCTCAGCTAATGGCAGTCGGCTTGGTTGTAGTGGAACAGAACAGTCCAAATGTGTGCCCTTCTTCACTCTGTTTTTTTGTGTGTTTTTAAGTACTTAATGGCTGTGGTACAGGTACTCCTCGAAGCTGATCTAAAGTTATAAACACAGTATCACTTAAGCTACAGTGTAGCAGAGCCACAGTAGAAGATAATCACCTAAAAAGAGTAAATCCTCTTGGGTTAAGAAAAAGAGTGGTATGCAGAGCTAAATGAATAATTCATGCAAAAAAATTTTTTTCAGCTTGCAGAATGGTTTGAGATTCTCTCAACTGTGTATTAATTATTCAAATGTTTCTGAGAAATGTTTTTCTTAAACTTTATTGTAAATATTGGAAATTTGAGATTGATTCTTGTAACAATTGATTTAGAAAACTGTATGGACTTCCCAGGCCTTAATTGGTTGGGTACACAAGCACATACGTGACTATATTTGGTGTAGATTTAAAACTTGTTTTCAGTAAAATCTCTGTCTAATGAAACTTAAAACCTCCCTCTTCGCGAACTGTAAAACACAACAGCTTTAATTTTTTATGAAAGTAAGCATCCAGCACAGTATAACATGGCCGAAAGTAATTCATTTGGAAACTCAAATGGATCTTTAAATACTTTTTCCTGCATAATTTACACAGCTCTACTGGTGTGATCCTTAGCACTACTTATTAGTGTTGAATTTATATTATGCAATAGGGGAATATATCTTCTCTTACATAAGTTGTAATTATCTCTTCATTGCTACGTGTCGGTATCCAAGTGGTTTGAGGACGGTACATGAAATAAACCTATATTTGTGTAATGTGACACCATCTCGCCATAGAAAAAATCCTAAACGGTGACATAAACTAAGTCGTACTGGTAGCTTTTCCTCATCTGTGCAAAAGGGAGGAAAGTGTGTCATTGCCCTGATAGTTTCATATGTGTAGATGTAGTGCTGAAGGACATGGTTTAGTGGTGGACTTGGCAGTGCTAGCTTAATGGTTGGACTTGATGATCTTAAAGGTTTTTTTCAACCTAAACGATTTTATGAAATACAAAAGGCTGGTGTATTTTTAGTGTTTTTGCTGGCTGCTTTGAGGCCCTTTGGAGGAAGTGTCTATTAGATCTCTGTCTAAAGTAGTGCCACGGCATGAACTCACACACCTGGGTACTGGTGATGGATGAACTATCTACTTGAAATAGGTTTTTGACACATGTGTGATGATTTACATAAGAGATGGAAATGTATTGTTAATGTCCTTGCTGAGTTCCATTCGGGTAAGTACATTTTGCTTGCTTTGCCAGAGTAATTACAGTTTGCTTACCTTGCCATAGTTCTTCCTCTAATTTCAATCAGATAAAATTAATCAGCAGTTTCCTGTAAAAACTGTTATATGCTGATTCTGCAAATGCGTATGTCTGTTGTGTTGTGTTCCCCAAATGACTGCATTTCAGTGATGGTTACAGTAAAACATCTGGAGAGGAACATGGGGTATCTTCACTGGGAAAGGTGCTGTATAAATGTAAGCTGGTATTACCACCTCCTTTCTCCTGCTCTGTTACCAGTTCTATATCCAGTGCCCTGTTTTTATCTTCTAGTCTGTGACCCCTAGCCATTAGCCTCTGATGTGGATTTTTTTCAAATGCTTTTTGAAAAACTAAATGCACTACAACCACAGTATTTCTCTTATCTGTCACAGCAGTAATATCTTCAAAGAACTCTAGGAGATTAGTTGAGCATAACCTCCCCTGCCTAAATCTGCGCTGGCTACCCTTAATCATACTGTGTTCTCTCCAGTGCTCTTCAACCTCATGCTTTATTTTTCTCCTTCAATTGACTTTAGTTAAACTTAGGACGTACATGTGGAGTTTACATGAAGATTAGGCATGGGTGAACAATGTTATCAACGAGCTTCTACATGAGGAACAATAAAGAAAAACGACTCTCCAGCCTAGGAAAAAAGGTGGCTGGGGAGCTTATGAGAAAGATCTATAAAACCTGAGTGAAATTGAGAGGATTAATACGAATGATAGTTCATTGTCTCTTCCACTGCAAGAATGAGGACACATCAAATAAAACTAGTGTGCAGCAGATTCAAAACAAAAGGAGCTGGTTATTAACAGAACCTGTGATTAAACCATAGAATTTCTTACTGTCGGATTTTAGGCTTGAAAAAGTTTATGTAGGGTCAAAATGGCACTGGACAAATTTATGCAAGAGAAATCTGTCAAGGCCAGTTAAATGTCAAGACACTGAAATGTGAGGAAGTCCTCAGGCTACAAATAACAAGGGATTAGCACTAAATGTTAGCCCTGTTCTTGGAGTCTTTCCTTGGCATCTTCTGCTAGCCGTGTGATTATGGAGCTATGTGGACATCTAGTGTGGCCTGCTCTAGCCTATGTTTTAAATTTCTCCGAGTCCACGGTAGTTCTAATTGAAAGCTTCCTAATAATCTAAATCTTCAAGAATTTTCATCTGTTTGACATAGGTTTTGGACTCTAGTTCTCACAAGAATAGAAGTTTCAAGTGGCTAAAGTGTTAGCTAAAAATTCACTGTTATGCTTAGTGCCAGACATGTTTTGCATAGTTTGCAGAAATTCAGCGTTCAGACAACCAGTGCATTGATTGCAGATAGTTTGAAGTTATACTAGAAAATGCAAATGACTCCATTTTATCTCTGTCTTGAGTTTAGATTTTGTGATTGGTTGGGGTTTCTTGGTCTTAATTAAAAGTTTTATTTTTCAGAGCAGTGGGGTTTTCTTTTTCCTGCTGAACGATTTCCCCTCATCCTCCTCCCAAGGGATAGAATTATCTAGAACAAGGTTGAAGGAAACATTGATTAAACTTAGTGATAAAATAAGTCTACAAAGACAGTCTTCTGAGTTCCTTGTCAGTTAATCTCCTTATATAAGAAGTTGTAAAATTTCCTTAAATTTCATCACTAAAGGTAGCATGACAAGGCAGAGTGTGTTTACAGTGTCAGAGTGGGCCTGCCAGGATATCAAAACTGGAAATATAAGAGCGTAATCTCTTCCCTATTTGCTTGCTTGGACTTTCAAGTCAGCACAGTAATTTAAATATATTTTTTTCTGGTGACATACAAAAAGGTGTTATGATTGGTTTTAGCTCTTTTGTTTAAAAAATTATCATGAGGAAATATATAGAGGTAGGGGAGATGGCATCAGATTGCCAGAGCTGACCTGGCAACAGGGTTAACATTCTGATGCAGTGGGGAGAGAGAGACAACAAAAGTGATTCTTCTCTCTTGATAACATGTTCAGTTTTACTGATCTTAAAACCCTGAATCAGAAAGAGAATGGTAAACAAAGAAAATAAACAAAATGTCATGTACTGCTATTGCAAAAGAAAATAGTTGAAATATTTAAATAAACAATGTTGCTTGGGCTCTGAAAGTAACATTGATTAAAACTGGCCATCCTTTAGCTGTGGAAAGATTGCATGTGTGGATTGTTTTTTATAAAAGCAGTTGATTTTAATAGACAATTCATGAACTTAAGTACATGCCCAAGCAATTTCAATTTAGCACAGCATAGTCTAGAACTTCAGCTGTACTGGTAGCTCGGCGTTTCTAATTCTATATGGCCATGGAATACCTGAGCTGTTAAGTCAGCTTTTTTTGTCCCAATGTACTAAAATGGGAAACAAAAATAATAATAATTATAGATAATTATTAATGTAATATTAAAGTAGTAATACCGTTTTGCTCAGCTAGAATTTCTCCTCTTTGCTTTTATGTTCCAGAAAGATATAGATATGGTTGAGTTAGTCAGAAATGTTAATGAGAAATGAACTTTTAAGTCTCATGCCTGATAACTGACACTGAGAAAGAAAAAGAATAACTATAGTTGTGCCCTACTGGATTGATCTGATGGCAGCTTAATGTAGGAAAACATTTTTCTTGGTGTCAGTGGACACTCAGTGTAGCCTGAGACAGTTTCTGACTAATCACAGCTACTGATCACAGCGTTCAAATACTGCACAGTAATGAAACCATTTTTGTTCACTCCATCAGAGTAGAGGAATGTGTAAAACTAAATCATTGAATGTTTTTGTGTAACAAATGCATTCATGGAAATCAAAATTTGCTCGCTGACAAACCACAAGTATGAAATGCAGCTATCTTCATCAGAGAAGTTATTCATGGCAAATTATTCAGTCAGCTCTAGCAATTTATTAACATTAGTTGAAGAACCTTTTAACAGAAAATAGAACAAGTCTTCATATTAATCACGACATGATCTTTTTTGTTAGTTTGTATCAAGTCATGTCAAAGTGATGCTTCAATCTCATCTCATAAAATGTAGATTGTAACATACATCACAGTGTCAGGATAATTTCTGAATTTCTGGAGACAAAAATATATCCTGAAAGACACTGAAGGAATTAATAAGTTTTTGGTTGCAATTAGGCAGAGAAGTCTCTGGTAGAGAGACATGGTTGTGATGGGAAAAGGACAAGAATTGTCCCAGGGATCCCCCTTGGTTACTGAGAGCACAGGCAGGAAAAAACCACCCGCTTACGAGAGGAAATCAAACACTTCAAGGGGATTGAGCAGAGGGCTGAGGGATTAAGGACTGCTTGATAGCTTTGGTCAGAGAGTAGAACAAATATACCTAAGAGAAGATATAATAAACCAGTAGGAAAATAAATGTTGGTGTTTATATGTTCCTATAAACCTATGTATTTCAGGAATGTCACAATAAAAATGCTTACCTGGGTATCACTGGCTGTCTTTATAAATGTGAGTGCTGATTCCCAAGAGAAGAGGGCTTTTGGAAAAAAAAATAAAAAATTCTTTGAGTGATTTTTTTTTCCCCTGCTCTTTTGATAGTGGAATAAGGTGCCAAATAACTTGCTCTATTTCAGCATTCAAGGTCTACAGAATGATTTTGAAGATTTGATCCAATCATTCTTTTAATTAAGCACTTTAAAAGTTCAGTGAGACTGAATAGCAAGATTGAAAGAGTGGAAGTTTTAAAATGAACTGGCAATTATTCATGGGTCATCCTTTCTCAGATTTCATTTAATCAAAGACCCAATAAAAGCACACATTGTAAGGTGGTTAATTTTTTATAATTTCTTTAACTTTTTAATCTCATTTTTAAAATTATAGGAGTCATTAAGAGACTAATTTTGAGATTCCCTCCAGAGTTTTCTTAATCAGGCACGTTTTATTCTGTCTGTGGTAGCTGTGCATTAAGACTCACTGAGTAAAGTAGTTAAAGACTCACTGAGTAAAGTTAGGCTCCAGAAGGAAGGGGGGTGCAAGAGAGCCTGGTTAATATTCAAGCACCACTTCCTCCAAGCTCAAGATCGGTGCATCCCTAGGACCAAGAAGTCTGGCAAAGGAGGCAGGAAACCTGCATGGATGAACAAGGAGCTTCTGGAAAAACTCAGATGGAGGAAGGGAGTTTACAGAATGTGGAAAAGGGGACTGGCCACTTGGTAGGAATATAGGAATGTTGTCAGAGTATGCAGGGATGCAATGAGGAAGGCTAAGGCCCACTTGGAATGAAACCTGGCAAGGGATGTCAAGGACAATAAGAAGGGCTTCTTCAAGTACATCAGTAGTAAAAGGAAGACTAGGGAAAATGTGGGCCCGCTGCTGAATGAAGGAGGTGATGGAGGATGCAGAGAAGGCGGAGTTACTGAATGCCTTCTTTGCTTCAGTCTTTGCTACTAAGGCTGGCCCTCGGGAATCCCAGACCCTGGAGGTAAGGGAGAGAGCCTGGAGAAAGGAAGACTCTTCTTTGATTGAGGAGGATCGGATTAGAGATAATTTTGGCAAATTTGATACCCACAGATCTATGGGCCCTGATGGGATGTACCCATGAGTGCTGAGGGAGCTGTCAGGTGTTATTGCGAAGCCGCTCTTCATCATCTTTGAAAGGTCATGGAGAAGAGGAGAGATGCCTGAGAACTGGAGGAAAGCTAATGACACATCAGTCTTCAAAAAGTGCAAGAAGGAGGACCCAGGAAACTGCAGGCTAGTCAGCCTCACCTCCATCCCTGGAAAGGTGATGGAACAGCTCATCCTGGATGTCTTCTCTAAGCATGTAGAGGAAGAGAATGTTATCAGGAGTGGTCAACATGAATTCACCAAGGGGAAATCATGCTTGACCAATCTGGTAGCCTTCTATGATGGCATGACTGGCTGGGTAGATGAGGGGAGAGCACTGAATGTTGCCTGTCTCAACTTCAGCAAGGCTTTTGACGCTGTTTCCCATAACATCCTCATAGATAAGCTTAGGAAGTGTGTGTTAGATGAGTGGACAGTGAGGTGGATTGAGAACTGGCTGAATGGCAGAGCTCAGAGTGTTGTGATCAGTGGTGCGGAGTCTAGTTGGAGGCCTGTAGCTAGCAGTGTTCCTCAGGGGTCAGTACTGGGTCCAGTCTTATTCAACATATTCATCAATGACCTGGATGAGGGCAAGTGTAGGGTCATGCACCTAGGGATGAATAACCCCATGCACCGGTACGGGTTAGGGGTTGGCCTCCTGGAAAGCAGCTCTGCAGAGAGGGACCTGGGGAGTCCTGGTGGACAACAGGTTGACCATGAGGCAGCAATGCACCCTTTTGGCTAAGAAGGCCAATGGTATCCTGAGATGCATTGTAAAGAGCACGGCCAGCAGTTTGAGGAAGGTCATCCTCTTCCTCTACTCTACCCTGGTGAGACCACATCTGGAGTAGTGTCCAGTTCTGGCTCCTCAGTTCCAGAAAGATGGAACTACTGGAGAGAGTCCAGCGGAGGGGTACAAAGATGGCCAAGGGACTGGAGCATCTCTCTTACGAGGAAAGGCTGAGAGACCTGGGTCTTTTTAGCCTGGAGAAGGGAAGACTGAGAGGGAGTCTCATCAATACTTATAAATATCTAAAGGGTGAGTGTCAAGAGGATGGGGCCAGACTCTTTTCAGTGGAGCCCAGCGACAGGACAAGGGGCAATGGGCACAAATGGGAACACAGGAAATTCTGTCTTAATATGAGGAAAAATTTTACTTTGAGGGTGGCAGAGCACTGGAACAGGCCGCCCAGAGAGGCTGTGGAGTCTCCTTCCCTGGAGATATTCAAAACCTGCCTGCATGTGTTCCTGTGCAGCCTGATCTAGGTGAACCTCTTTGGCAGGGGAGTTGGACAGGATGATCTCTGAAGGGCCCTTCGAAACCCTACCATTCTGTGAATACCTGTTTAAGTCTACATCTCTGTGTAGCATTGAAAGTGCATGTGTGCAGAACTGAAGTGCATTGGTAAATTGGGTCTACAACTTAATATTGTTAAGAAAGTGACAATAATATAATTAAATTAACCAAATACATTAAGAAACGACTCTGATTTGATAGTATTTTGTTGTTACGTAGATTACCTTAAATCTTTTATAGGATACTGCAATAAATGAGATTTTAAATTTTAACTGTTTACTGATCACTTCTTCCTGTTTTAAAATGTAAGGACAAGATGTACTTTATTATTCCTTTCACAAAAATGGGCTGTAATCTTCTGACTTCTCTTCCATACTGGATGAGAGGCTGAGATATAAGTAGAAATCATAACTATTCAGCATTAAGCCTTCCCAAGTACTATATAATCAAATTGCAACAGAGACCCACAGTTGTTACAGCTGTGACAAGTAACACAATTGCAGCAAATGCCACCAGTGTGTGACTAACTTATTAGACTCATTATAAGGACAAACAGTAAAGTTTGAAGACTTCCTTTGTCTGTAGAAACCCAGATCTAACTGACTTTCACTGGGACTTGGAATTTTAAAAAAGACAATCCTTTAAAACAAGATTACAGAGTTCTTACAATGACAGCTTCAAAGCAATTCTGAACTATATGTCACCCGAGACTTAAATTATACATACAAACAAGAAAATACTTAGTAAATCTGAATAGAATTGTCTGTAGTCTACCTTAACAGAATGCAAGGAGCGAGGTAAATCAGTTCATCTTTCTAGGTAAGAAACTGGCTTTTCAAATTGCTCAGCTCCCTACAGTTTCTTGGAGAGTGATGGAAATCTGCCCTCTTTCTGTTGAAGCCTCATGGAAGCTGTTAAGTGTTCCAGAGGGGTTGTGTGGGTTTTCTTTAACCTGGTTGTAGAATAGAATTTGAATTAAACTAAAATATTTTCGCTTTTTGGACTATGTTTGCCACCTTCTTAGTATCCCCTGCTTAATCAATATTAAGGGTGTAAAAAGAACGTTTGGAGATTTGGAGATACAAGCTCAGTGCTCATGGGCTGTTCAGGGGTGGCAGGGGTGACTTTACTGTCCCTCCCACACCCCTCTGCTCTCCCACTAGTAGCTATGAATATGCTGCATAAGTAAGCACAACTATATCTTGCCACAGTGATTCCACATTGATGCTAGAGTATAGAAGTTTCTGCATCAGCAGCCTGGGATCATAATAGACTGCAAGGTAAATTGAAAGCTGTTCACTTCCCTTTAAACTGCTGTGTTTGGGTCCTGATGTTCTTCACAAACAATTAAATTTAAAACCATCTCTGGGAGATTTCGCTCTCTTCCAGAAATGAGTTAATAAGAATTTTCAATTTCTTGTTGTAAGTCTTAGGCAGAGCTGGAAGCTATTAGAACAAAATTGCACTTTGTCGCGGGTAACTCAATGCAGTACGCCTTTTCGGCCCACTGTGGTCTCTGGAACGTGTAAAGGTGGCCATTTCCCGATCTTTTCCTCTTGTTATCCAGTGCCTGAATTTTAGGTGGACCCCCCCAGTTCTGGTAGGATTTGACTCTACTTGGATTGACTGGGAAATCATTACTATTATTTTAATGTCTATGGTAATATTGGGAATTGGAGTAGGTGACTGCTAATATAATATTGCCTGCACCTTCTGAGCCCTTTTGTTAATAGTTATCCTATACAGAGATTCAAAAAATGCATCTTTTTCACCTGGGGTATTACGCTTTACTTAATATAGCGCAGAGATTCTTCTCTTACTCGGAAGTCTTGGATGGTGGTCTTTGTTAGGTAACAGGCCAGCAGGCTTTGAGGACTCAGTGGCTTGATGCAGCATGTGACAAATTTGATTTTCTTACGAATGTTTCTGGAATGCTTTTTATCTGAAAGCCAATCCAAAGGTGTGCTGGTTGATTCTGTGGTACGGTGCAAAGCAGCAGCTAACTAGACATTTCTCTTACTCTTACAGAGATAGCATTTGGATCATTTGCTCTGATCCTTTTCTTAAGGTTTAATAAATTCCTGGCTGTTACACTTTTGTTCATTAACTTCAGTTTTGAAAGGATCGACTCAGCTTTTTCAGATGTGTTCGTGAACATGAAAGAATAGAGCCAAGATGCTTGACTCTTTCAAGTCACAGTCACAGATGCCTCCAAACTAGTTTGATGATCGTTATCCTGC
Source organism: Anarhynchus alexandrinus (assembly GCA_008711295.1). NCBI lineage: Eukaryota > Metazoa > Chordata > Aves > Charadriiformes > Charadriidae > Anarhynchus > Anarhynchus alexandrinus. The sequence goes on along the minus strand of VUYV01000019.1, from coordinate 7,537,428 downwards.
TGTAGTAATTTAAGCACCTTATTGCCAGGATGCTTTCTAAGAGTGCAATTAGAAACTCTGAGCTGTTAGTCTAAGTTATGCTCTTGGTTGAGAGCATTTCACATTTTCTCTATCAATTCTGAGAATCTCGATTGGGCTAATGATGTTCAAATGCCCTTTGAACAGAGAGACAGTAACCTTGTGCCTTTCTTGCACTTTTTTCAGTGCATTGGTTTAAAACATTTTCTGGGGCTAAGAAAAGGCCTGAGAAGAAATATACAATTAAAAATATCAGTGTTTTGGAAGTGCTGGATAGTGTCAGACAAGTCTTCGGAGGGGGGTTCTGGTACCAACAGTTACTATGTAGAAATGCCTTGGTTTTACTTCAGTAGGTAAACTCTGTAGTATTCCCTAGCAATAACTCTCAAAAATACTTGGTTTTAGCAGCTTCTCACTCCTCTTGTTTTGTAATTTTTGTAATGTTTATTTGCATTAATAAAATGTACAGACTACACCAGCAGCTGATTCAGAGAGATAACTCTCCCTTGTGAACTAGGAGAAAAACGGTATCAGAACAGACAACAGGCATCTGTTTCAAGAATTAACTCTACAGAGCCAGGCAAACAGGTCCTTGGTATGGTCTCTGATCATGTGTACTGGAACAAACTACAGTTTTGTAAAATAAGTTTAAAATACTCAGGAATTAATAGCAGTAGTGTGTGAGGAAATAATCTTTAATCTTGTTTGATGGAACCTGTTGTGGTTTGTCATTATGATAAGATCCTGTAGTAGGGTAAACACCATGAGCTGCCTTAATGTCTATGTATATGTAATAGATACTTAAGCAACATGCATATATATATATTTTTATTGACCTGTTCTTCCAGCTCATTAAACACAGCTGTCGCTTACTATCAGGAGAAAATGCAATGAAAGTCATTTGAAGAGGGAGATGATTGGTTGTATTAAATCCACCATGTGTTGTTTATTTTGCTTCGTAAAAGAGAAGCTGTTTTATTGCAGCTGTTTGCCAAAAAACAGTCATCACTAAGTGGGGTGAAAAGAGAAAGTGATAGAGAAGTGTAATCTGATAGAGCTAGCGGGAGAAAAAGCCTTTTCCAGTGTTGCTGGATAATGATAGGGATCCTCCTGTCAAAACTGTAGAGGAACAGTAGAAAGAGCTTACCTGAGTTGTCTTTATTTTCAAAAGCATTTTGATTTCTAGTCTACGTTGACAGTGAATGGCTATTAGTATTATTTTTGTGTCCTCTAATTGTTCAACTGCTTATAGGGGAACTAATATACCAAGGTAGGTGTTCAGCACCCAACTCCCATTCATTTTAAAGTCACATTGAAGTTCCTTATTCCATGAAAATTTTCCACTGCTTTCCTTAAGTTATCTTGTCATATGTCCTTGTGAACCATCACAGTTGATGACATTAATTGAAATGTGTATCTCATGTAATATGAGGGGTCTGAGGGAACTGACTGCTGTCTCTCCTTGGTGAAGTCATTTAACTTCACTGTGCATCAGTTACTTCCAGAAGAACTAGCTGAGATATTTCTTCTTTTAAAATGGGAATTTTTATTTTCAAGTCAATGTTCAGGAAATTTTCTGAGGTCGTGGATACAGTTTATGTCAACAAAAAGAAAATTTGAAAGATGTCCACCCAAGAACACTGTAGTAGTCACTACACTTTCATTCAACGTCCATTAAATCAATCCATCAAAAAAGAATACTGCTGGCTTCTCTTGTGGAACCAGGTATTTCATGAAGTAAGGTTTAATTTACAGGTGAAGGTGTATATCTGAAAGCCCAATCTACAGTTGTAACAAATGAATTTAATGCTGCAAAGAAAGGGCAAGAGAAGCCTATTGTTCTTCCTACAAAAACAGGACAGTGAGTATGTCCTTTTTAAAATGTGATGCTTAACACTGCCCTACATTTCTACTTTATCTTCCTCTCCCCACTTTCCATAGTTACTCACTAAAGAACTGTGTAAAAATTGCCATATTCTCAGACTAATAACTTCTAAATTCCGAGTGCTGTCACTAGCTAGTAAGAACGACCTCCAGAGATAGCTATCGTGTGCAATGTTGCACAATGGATGATAGATGTGACTTTAATGCCAAATTCTTTATATGCAGAAACATAAATATAATTTTATATCCTACTTGTTTTAACTAGTCTGCAGATGCCTATTTCTGGTAGAGCAATGAGAGAACAATCTCTGTAATCTTTCATGTTCACAAAGGTTTAGAAATAATAGTTGTTAGTTAAGAAAAAAGGGATATTTGGTTTCACTTATTTTACATTTTTTAAAAAACAAACCACCAAACCCCAAGTTGTTAGGTACCTAAATTTTTAACAGGGTTGCTTCGCTATGCTCCTAATTCTTTTAAAAGCAGAGAAAGCAGAATGCCATCAGCACCAGAGTGGTGCATAGGCTACACATCAGTTATACAACTAGACATTATTTCCCCGGGATGTTACAAAGAAGCAGCTGATGGAAGCATTAACATGTCTTGAGTCATTTTCACTAAAAGACACAAGGTCATTGCACTGGCTTAGTGAATGAGAAGTTGATACCTGATTTCTTTCCATCCTTCTTGCTCTGACTGTGCCTTAATCCACCGACTGAGTGATTTTTGGAGGGGGGAGGAGGTGAAAACAGCCTAAAGAAATGAATATTTATGTACGTATTTCTGTAATTTAAATTCACTCATTGAATCCAGCTAGAACATACAGCTTCCACCAGTGGGAGGATCAAAATCTGTAGAAGTGCAAATACTGCTGGTGAGAAGGCTTTCTTCACTAAAATAAAAAGAAATGGAAGCAAACCTTGTGGTTAATTATGATGAATATCATCAAAATGAGTGCATTCAGAAGAAACACACTCTTAAATACTCTCTATATATTATCCTCAAGTTTTTCTTTCATAGCAAAAATTATAAGTAAAGGAAGAAACATACTGATGCTGCCTAATGTGTACCTACATATGTATCTCTAGATGTATCCTAGAAATACTGTTAATTCTCTTTTGTAATGATCATTACTTAACAGTAAAAAACAGGTGGCAGGCCCAGCTTGCTTACGTGGGAGAGAGTGCAGACATAGTAAAGGAGAAAATGTAGTTTATACTAGCTTTCTCGTCTTTAGTCTCCAATTAATTGCACTTAAACCAGTACTCAAAGAGAGAACAATAAGCTTTTACCCCATAATACATGAAGTGGTTTTCATTAAAACGACGAACCAAAGCTGGGCAGTGAAGCCCCTGACACTACCACAGCCCAGGGAGGAAAAAAGGCAGGGGAGTGCTTTGGACAGCTGAACCTGTCTCTCCTGACCCATCATAGTCACGGCTGACAAAGGGAAACAGCGGTCTTCTAGCGTGGAAGAATCCAGAAGGGTTGCAAAGAGTGATTATCAAAGGAAAACTAGAAGCTCTGCTGAGTATACACTGATGCCCTGAACATTTCTCTCTCTCAGTTTTTATTTATTGTCTACTTATTTAGTCTATCTAATGAACAACCTCAGTATGTAACCTCATAATGAAAACATTACAGAATATTTCATGCTTAGTTGGAGCTGAATTTGTCTCTTTGTTTAACCAAGACACACATTTGTAGGGTTATTAGAAAATAATGCATCCACTGTATATTTTAAAATAATTGCCTGACATTGATTTTGAAACAATGAAAATTATCAGAGAACAACAATAAGGATATTATTGATAATGTGTACTCATTAATATTGTTACTTTTATCATTATTGACAATTTCTAGGAGCCAGAGTTTTGAATTAAGCCTGTGCACTAGCCACTATGCAAAATCAGTCCAAAACCACAGACTTTGCCTCATAAAGCTTATGATCTAAATATAAGATAAGAGATGACAATAAGATGGGGCTGTAGTCATAACACATCCACAATCTAGGTTTTATTAACTTGGAGGGACATTGCAGCAAAGGTGAAGTTTAAGGGAAGAAAATGAGTGAGGTTGATGGGCTTTATTTTTTATTATTGCAAGCATGAAAGAAATTGTAAAAGGATCTCTTCTAAAATCAAGTATAGGGACAATGGATATCGATAAGTGCACTGTTCTGGAGTAGGTCACCTGCTATTTACTGAATATCATGAGAATTCTTGAGCCTTGAAATCTACAGGGACTTTTCTGGTGACAGAAACAGCTAATTAAAAGCTAGTTTTTGGCAACCATAGCCAGGGATGTGTCTGGTAACACATCTGAAAAATAAGACTACAGAACAGTATCATATTCAGTAGCTATCTGATATCTCAGTAGTCTCATAATCTTTAATGTAACATAGAACATACAAGTCACTTAAAAAATAAAAATGTGTAGTAGCTGTCAGTTACTGGCCTGACCCAGAAGTCCTTCTCAGGAAAAAAGTGATTATAAAGCCATGCTATAAGCAGTTAAATTTCAAGCCCCTGACAACATGCATAGCCATAATAGATCCCTTAATCTCTGCGTTCTCAGGTGGTGAATTTTCAAAGGTATGTTCATGCATATGTCACAAGGATTCATGTGGTCTCTGCTGCCACAGACCTGTGTTCCTTTCTGGGTTAGCTCCCACTAATACTAAAATTTGACTGCTGGTGCCAAGACATAACTTGCATTCCAGATATTTCTCTGTTCCTGGCCCTGGAGACAGCACACATCTTCAGAATAGTGGTCTGTGGTAGCCCTTGAAAGTCACAGCAAGCACAGTGCTTAATTTAGCCATGGTCTTTATCAAACCTGTTTGAACGAGTGGTGCTGTGAGCCAAATGTGCTGTTCATTTACAGCACAGCAACAGTGTAAAGATGGCAGGGTGGAAACCACAGCACAGTGGATTTTGAAAGAAAAAAAAAAATACTGTGCCGGGATATTTCAAAATTCCAAGTACAGAGTTTGTTCTTAGGTTAAAATGGATATTCTCATACCAAAACAAGTCATCCTGGTAATGGTCCTCCTAAATGAAATGCTTCTGAATGTGACTGGGAAAAGCTGTTCTTCATGAGGTATTCTAATTTTTTAATGGTTTCCCAAAGCATTATGGTTTTCAAGAATTTTTGAAGAAAATAAAATACGTACTGAAAATGCACAAAATGAGAAACATAATTTTCCAATTAGTTGAATATATTCATGCTTTGCATCAGACAAGCAGAATAATAATTTGATGAGAAAAATAACAGGTAAAACAAACATTCTTGTATTTAGAACAGTTTGCATGGGATTTTCTTCTATTGTTTTAAACTTTGTATTACAATATAAGAAAGGTAATACCATATCAGAAATTGAAAGGCTCAATAGATGTATGTTAATCACTTAGTAAGAAATTAAAGACAGACCTTAGAGTAGATTAAATAATAAAATTTAAAAAAGGACCTATATTCATTCCATGTCTGTCTCAACTGACACATTGTCACAGGCCTTTAATGGGTCCAAAGTCCCTGGAGGCTTCCAGATTTCAAGAAACTGAAATGAATCTGACGGAGGGGGTTTTCAAATGGATTTGTAAAGGTTGCAGGAGTTTCCTGTTGTTCTTGCATATTACGATCCTTGCCAGCTGTTGTAAAGGACTATTTGTTTAGTTTACACAGTCTGAGACAACAATAATTCAGTAAATCAAAAGTTACTCATCAAGCATACTTTGTTTTCATGTTGAATATTTCCCGTTTTTGCTAAGAAGGAAGGTATGAACTTTTTGTCATGAAAAATCAATGTGACCTTTTACTAAAATCAGGTGCAAGCATTTCAGCATTTGGATGTTCTGACATTTCAATAAAAAAGCAAATGAATTTTAACACATAATATATCTTAACATTTTTGAATAGTAACATGAATTGCTTTCCCTTACTTGGCTTGAAATTTATTCATGTATTTTGAAGTGATCATAAGAGTTCACTTAAGTAATAATAAAAAAAACTTGACCAGGAAAAAACCTGGGAAATTTTAGGTAAATTCCTTTTTGTTAATTCCTTGAACGCTCCTTAGCGGTATATAATACATGATTTCCGTCAGTAATTTTCAATTTTATTTGATGTTTGCAAGGTATGAAGAAATGTTTCTGCTAATAGAATCTAAAGTATGTTAAAGACTGTTTAAAAAATTTTAGGTTTTAGAGCTGATGTGATGGGCCAGGGTCATTACGGCTTCCAGCTTGGTGTATATTGCTGATAGTAAACATGAAGCATGGAAGAACCATCGCAGACTGCTCTTATTCTATATATCTCTAGTAAACATCATCGTAACAGTGGCAGGAATTGTTGGTTCCCAAAGGATTATGGCTTTATAGGAGAAACCGTTATGCACAAATTTGACTTTAACAACGCGACTTGACCATCTGGTATCAATGCAGCTGCTTAGCTGAGTGAAGGTGGGGATGTGCTTGGATGCATTGCTGGGTGGGAGTTTAAGGGAGGAATGCGTTCTAGCAAATAGCTATTTTAGAGCAAAGGAGTTCACCTGCACTGGACCAACACACTTCTGCAGATTTAGGTAGAAAACCTTATCTGATAGATAGTTGAATGAATGTTGAATACACTAAATAGTAAGAATTTTTATTTATAAAAATCTTTCCTTCTTCACCTGGGCATGACTCAGATTACCTGTTCATAGCTTAAAGCATTTCAAGTGAATGGGTGAGGCATTTAGGATTCATGTTTCTGGTACACTGAACTCAACCATAGTTGAAACTCAGAGGAATAAGTTAGACAGCTCCTTCCTCGCTCCTTTATTGCTGAAAAGACTGCCCTTGGAAGCACTAATGTTCGCTTACACACACTGTGTAAGGAATGTGCACTTTGAATTTTAGAGAATCAAGAACAAATTGGTGGAAAAAGACAGATTCCTTTTTTTCTAAGCTATCACATCTGTGAGGTATGTAGCATACAGTGCACAAGTGTAAGTATAGGTAAGGTGTAAAAATTAATCTGGAAGGAATAACCTTTGGTAATGCGTTCTAATACTAGAACTGTTCTAAACTGTTAGTGGATAACTGATAGAGCCTCGGCATCTCTTTGTTCTCCCTATGCTGTAGGGATTGTCTGTCTTTTAACATAGAATTTCCACCATAGTTCAGTTGAGTTGTGGAAGACAGAAAACAGTAATTCCGACAACTGGAGGAAATGCTTGTATTTGAGGATATTCTGAGGAAATAACCTTTGCAATTAAGCGCTTGTGAATTTTCCATTGTGGTGGCTCAATCCTGCTGTTTTCATGTAAGGAAAAACCTGGCTGGTTTACGTAAGCACACGCTTTGCATTAGTGCAATGCATTGCCATTTGGTTCAGTGCCTGTCATTACCTGTTTTTTTTTTTTTGTGTGGTTTGGTTTTCTCCTTTGTCAGAGGGTAACGTGCAGGCTAAGTTTTGTGTCACCCAAAGCCTGCTGGTTGAGTCATGCAGCGAAGCTATCAGTGCTGCCTGTTACATCTGTGGCAATTCTACCCAGAGGAGATGTTGCAAGACAGTGAGTCCCCAGTGGGATGTAATAGAATGGAAGCAGATGGTAAGCTGAAGAAAATTTCAGGGGAGGATTACATTTTCCAGTTACTGTCTTTTTGATTTCACTGTTATTGTCTGATGAATTGTGTCAGATTTGATCCGTCAGATTGAAAAGCTGCTTTTCAGTGTGCTCCCAAATGTACAGATAAAGTAAATGGCTGCTGCCAATGTACTCTTTCAGAAACTTAATTTTTTAAGTGCATATTAGGAAGGACATCTCATTTTGTCATGTGTGCTGTGTGGTTTTTACCTTCAGCTGAGGAATTTTTTTTTCTGTCATAGTTTATGTTGATGACTGGGTTTTCAGTAGGCTACTAGTTTTTGATCCATAATAGTATCTGCCTGTGTACTTGTAATTTATTCTTGGACAAAGCAAGCAGAAATGCTTTCTCTTGCCCTGGTTTATTTACGCAGCCTTCCTTTGACTCCGATGAACACTGGGCTCTATATAACCCCGTTTGCAAAAGTGAGACTAAGAGAGAAGGGAGACACAGACCCCAAGACCTCAGAACTATAACTAATGTGGACACACAGCCACAGTTCATCTCTAGTGGAAGAGTAAGCCCAAGCTCTGGGGAACGTGAAGAATGGAAGCTGGTGACTTCTGGCACCAAGAGGAAGTCTCTTGCTCCACCTAAAGGCTTGCAACTGCAAAGCAAGTTCACTGCCCTCAAAGCTGAGGAGAAGCCAGATGGGCTTTCAAGCAAAGTGTCTGGGCCAGTTAATCCTGAGCCATGTGGCAGCTATATCTTTTCTTTAAATTTTTCAGGAAACTATATCAGAGTAGAGGAGGCTAAAGTTAAGTCATGGGGTATTGTAGGAAGCAGTGTCCTGCACTGTCCAGAAATCAGAGTCCAATGTTGAAGCTGATCCCTTTTGTACAGAATAGGGCACAATTTGGAGCATCTTCACTATAAGAATACAGGGTACTCTGAAATCAGTGTGGTTTATCGTTCTTTTGATCTTTGATCCAATTACTTTATAATAAAATTTTTGGGTCAGGGAAGAAGTAGAGGACATTCAGTTCCACAAACTAATGGTTTGGACAACGGTTGGGATAGGAGATGCTTTGCGTTTATGTAGCAGGGGGATTTTGATCCTGCTTTTTCCCAATTTTTCAGCACCCCATGCAGTCCAGTTGGCACCACTGCCTCATCTCTCTTTCTTCTTTATGATAGTTTCCTAAATAAAAACCTGGCTTGATTGACAAGCAAATATTTGCCAAATTACATCCTGTTTGTGAAATAGACAACAAAAACCAAACCCAAAACTGTTTACCTTCCAATAATAACAATGAAAAAGCTTACCCAGCCATGACTTTCAAGATAATCTGTTAAAGTAAGGATGCTTCCTTTGAATATTTGAAGCATAGTATGTGACCTCACACAGTAACTCTCACTCAAGACCACGCGAATGCTTCATGACAGCTTCAAACCTAGCACACACCGATAGGGCAACACTGTATTTCTGAGGCCCTGTGGCTAAAATATTAGAAGCTGTGGTACTCAAAATATGAGTAGCTGTGACTGAGATGAACGCTTTTGCTCAAGTTGGTGTGAAAATAAACATTGTGCAAAACGATCAGCCCTCCACTGAGTGGAGACTGGAAAAGTCTGTATTAGTCCAAACTCAAATTCAACTGGTGAATTATAAGTAAACATTTTTGTATCACCTGGGAACTCCCAGACCTTTCAGTCCATGATTATTTTTTTCTGATTATTAATTGTTATTGGTTTTTGTGATTAAAATTCAAGAGGACTAAGAAACATCAGGGTACTATTTAAAAATAAAACATTTCTTGTTCGATACAGAAGTGTAAAATTCTTTCTTCATTGCTTCATCTTCCCCATGTCATTTTCATCCACAATCGAGGACTGAATCTGTTCTTCTAACCATGATTCCATGCTACAGATGCAGTAATAGCCAAAGAAGATTATTGAACGCACAAACATTATCTACATCCATCTTATCAATAAAAGTGTCATGAGCCAATTTGATGCAATTACATAGAGGTGCCCTTTCTACAATACCAGTAGATCACTTTGATGTGCAACTTAAACAATAAGACTTTAAAATACTTTAAAATACCTATTGGTAAAAAAGGAAATCAAAACTTATTTTCAGCAAAAGGATATTGTCTAGATACTCATTAGGAGAAGGCTGATAGTTTAACTTAAAAAAAAAAACAGCAGTAGAAAATCTTTCATATAAATGACAGGGAATCAGGACTTAAATCTTGGATACAATTAAGCCTGCCCCAGCTGTGGGGGGCACACTATTGTGCCTACCCCCATATTAGATGTTGCTAGAGTTAATCGTAGGTTTTTGTTTCTTGTTACAGAATTTTTGTTCCTACTTTGTTGGCTATACATAGGAAAAAGTAAACAGAAACAGACCTTATCTGTATCATTCCTTTCTATATGCTTATGTCATGTTCAGTCTTATTTTTCTTTTCTCAGTTAAATGCTGCGTGTTGATTTATTCCATAATGGAAGATGAGGTTATAAAAGAGTTTCAACTCTTCTGAATTGAATCGAGGTACTAGGAGTGGGTAAATCTAAATGAAGTTGAAGTTTGTAGTAGGTCATAATGACAGCTTTCTGACTGCTTCCTTTTATTTAGTGTTGGCTTATTTACTCAGGCTTAGAAACTCATACACATTGTAAATACACCTGTAAATGTAATGAACTTATTTTCTAGACTCTTATGGTTCAGCTTACTTTGGTATATTTTAAAATTGCAATTTTATATATTTATTTGATCTTCCTGTACTGATGTTGCAGATAACTAGGCTATTTGAGCTACCTGCTGTTGTTGCTACTTAAGTACTGTGGATATGTGGTTTAAGATGCTTTGAAAGGGTACATGTTCAACACTTTTCATGTGAGAATGACTTAGAAGGATTGGAAGTTTCCAGCAATTCAGAATGTTTGACTCAGCTGCCATGTACTACTTTCTGGAGCCTAAAAAACCAAGAGGTTTTGAGGGAAAAATAGGCTGTGGAATTCATATCTGTATTCGTGAGAGACTGGCCAAATTACCACACAGCTGTATAGCCTTCACAAAGGCTGCTGCTCAAGCAGCTACATTGCTGATCTCATCATGCAATTTTTCATCTAAAGAATAACAGTACATTGGAGGAATGTAAGGAGTTATATATATAAAGGGAGGGTACAGTGAAAAAGTTTGGTCCCGCAAACAGCCTGGTTGGGACAGCATGGTGGGGAAGAAATAGGGCATGGATTGGTAAGAAGGATTCAGAGCACAAGCATCTCTTAGTTACCTTTGCAGATCAAGTTTTGATACCTAAAACATAACTTAAGAATAGTATGTAGTTTATTAGCCTAGTCAGTAGCTTATTAGAATGGTAGCTGTACAGATGTAATTATCATCTTCTTGCTCTAGTTTGCAATTCTCAACAAGTTTCAATACGTACGGAAATCGTACCATAAATGTGCACATCATTCTGTGAGTACCAACTCTGCATTCATCCAGCACTGTAGGAATCCTAGAGATGTACACGTGCACCTACCCACAGAGACAATCCCATGAAACCGAATGTGTGTCATCCTAAACTTCCATGCACTCTGATTATAAAATGGAAGTTCCACGGCAAACAACAAAAGCAAATTAATATAACTACACTTCAACAAGAGCTGGAATTTAACAGCGTTTAGACTAAAATGGGTATTTAGTTTAAAATTTGATTTATGCCTTTATTAATCAGAGTCCAAACTCTTGATTCTGTTTCACCTGGTTTGCATTATTCCCATAGGATGGAATTAATGAAAAAAATGTCTTGAGTTTATTCCCCATAAAGGGAAATTAGAGTTGCATATGGCCATTTTAGTAGTTCTTTCAAGCATTTCTATGTTGCAGCAATCTCCATGCTATGAAAGCCCCTTCGGGTTTTAGACAGTTCTATGTGTCTTTTTGTTCCTCTCTAATGAAGTTATAATAAGGCACCAAATCTCTCAGAATTATTTTTCTAAAATTAAATGCAAACCCAGTGCTTTGTTGTGCTATTGCAGCACTGTCAGCAGTACATGATAAAGTAGTATAAATACAAATTACAGCAGCAACCGTTTTTTTCTGCACAAAGGTAGGAAATACTACTTTTCTACGCATGTTTTTTATTTAGTATAACTGCTGACTGAACTGCAACAGTTCAGGGGATTATCCTACATGAATCTCAGGAATGGTATAGTAGCTATGGAGTTACTATCAGGTAGCTCTTATGAAGTTATTGGCAGTAGGGAAAGCGGAACTCTCATCACATTAGGAAAAATATTGGAAAGTGAAATTAATTTGCTTATTTTTAAAACAGGCCGTAAGGGTTAGAGCACAAGAATGTCATGACAACTCCCTGTGACTGACTGTCATGGGCATTGGTGTCTGTGCTTCTGAATGGCTGCAGTTTCTGTAGACTAAGACATAAGTACCTCTTGAAATAGGGCTCAGAAGTTACGTTTCTAGTTTTTTCAGTAGGCATGGGAAAATTCCACATCAGGATTGTGGCTATGTAATTCAGTATTTCTACTGTAATGAATGATCTCATCTGAGGGTGCTCATTCCCCTTTCCCACACTTCTTAACGTGCGCAGAAGAGTTGGGCCTGACTTCTCTGCACTACCTTATGCAATTCAAGGCAATGCATTTTTGTTTCCCTCTCACTTTGAAAAATAAGGTTCTTTCAAAATCATTAGGTAATGATACTGCTCTGAAAGAACCACGTAATATTTTAGCAGCAGGACTCCTCTTGGTAGTGCTTTAATAAGTGTGGAAGTACAGGATGTAAAGTGGCTGTGGTTTATGTTGCAGGTGAATGCTACTTCCACTCACCCCATGAAAATTATTTCTCATAGAAACTTCTAAATTACTTTAAATAGCATCGACTGATAGAAATATTTAGCATGTTTGCATCTTTGTTTTTGACCTTCCTAACTGAATAAATTTGTGAATTACGTACATTTGTTTTTTTATCCCAATCTACATTAATTGTATAGATAAAATCCATAAATTCTGTTGTACTACAATATGTTGTACAATATAAAACCAAAGACAAAAACAAATTAGACCTCAACATAAATTAATACTTTAGGATTTTTCAGGAAGCTATAAAAGATATATGGGATTGATTTCTTTAGCATCGTTAAGTATCTGTAGCCTAAGTTTCTTGAGTGAGTATTTCTTTAGTTTACAATTGCAAGAGAGAGAGATAACACTGACTACATAGCAAAAGAATGAATTTGTGGACTTCTTGAAATTTGGAAGCTAATATTTTCATTGGTATTTTTCTGTCCTCTCTCAGCCTGTTTTAGCATTCTCCTTTTCTGTTTATCAGGCTCACATAACTTTGTATTTGTTTACCTTTATTAACTTCAGTTATAAAATTTATATGCCCCTGTAAAGGGCTTCAGTGTAAAATCAAAACAGATCCTCTACTAATCATAATTTTGAAATAAATGAAAAACACCTTGACAGGACCATCTTAAAGCACATTGGTGTAAAGAAGTGAAAATATGGAAAAAGCAATAACAACTCTCAGGAAACTACAGGCAAGAAACAGAATTTAGCTGCAGTGCTTTATTGTGGGAAAATCTTTTAAATTTATGCTGTTTATGACTGCACTGAAAAATTAAAGAGTAGTTAAAAATTAAGGTAGTGAAAATATATAACTTAGTGATAAAGTTTAAATAAAACAGCTGATCCTATTCCTCTGTGGGACAGTAACATTCCCCGTATGTGGAAAGTGTTAATGTTTCTTGATGAAAACAAATTTGTGACTTAAATTGAATAGTAAGACACTGCATATGTTGGATTGCTGATAAATGATGCAGATGCCAGAGTAGTTAGAGCTGAGTCGCATGAATGACTGGAATTCCTGGGCGCTGTAAGGGTAAAACTGAGCCCGAGTCATGAGCCTGGCAGCCTTGCTCTGCTGAACAGCCTGAACCAGACTTGGCGGTGCTTGAACGTACATGAGCTATCTTCAGTTCGAACGTGATGGGGGAGGAAGGATTTCTTTGGGAGCAAATGTTAGGTGGGAAGAAGTAAGCTACCACCGATAGCAATTCTTTTAATAGAAGAGAGCACCGGGCAGTTGTATGTGTGTGATGGCAAGAAAAAGAAAGGCTCTATAGATGGACTATTTTGTGCTGAGTGCCTAGGTCTGGCTTCGGTTAGGACTCTGGGGAGGAAGTGTTAATAGTTATGTGATACGTTTCCACAATCGTTACTGCTTAGTCTGCCACAACAGGGAGCAGCATCAAGGTTGCCTGAACTGCTGTCCTTAGTCTGCAGTATGAGAAATATGAGGTGAAATTGTGGTCTGGTTGAGCCTCTAATATTATGCATACCTAAGAGGGAAGTAGCAAGGTATGAGCGATTTAAAGAGTTTAAGGACAACCGAGGCTGTGTATCAAGAGATACTACTTTTTATCATAATATAATTAAGAAGTCTGAAGTCTTAAAAGATACACATGCATACAGATAGACGCACATCCACATACAGGAAAGAAAGAAGAAGGAAGAAAGAAAAAAAACAAAACACACCACACAAAAAGAAAAAAGCAGCCCTTGTGAGTTACCTGTTCGATGCAAGCAGGTGCATTCCATGTCCTACTGGAAAGGACAGAGACGGTAAGCCAGCTCTGGCTCCAGGCTGCCAAGTCTTGTGTGGAGTTACGAGGAATCTTTAATATAAAAAGAGTCTCTTGTTAGCCCTCCCTGGTCTCTGTGAATAACAGACATAAGTGAAATGATGGTTGTTTTGTAAGGCTAAATGTTTATCTGTTGTTAACAGAGCACTTATTTTTCTTTACCTTTGGACAGGGTTAGGACAAAAATAGATCCTGCTGCATCTTTTTTGACCGTGACATTGTTTATTTTATTCAATTCTTTAGTATGTTGGAGAACTGTGGCAGTCAGCTTGTTCCTTTCAGCTTGTTCTTAATGTTAGAGTTTGCTGTTTTCTATGATTTTACTGGAAAGCGGCAAAAACCCCAAGAAAAGCCTTCAGAATGTGGAACTTCAATTATTAGTATGTAATCCAGATTAAGAGGACTTCTATAAAGAGTGTAGAAATTCACTTTTTTAGTATGTATTTTTTACAAAGCTGTGAACCTTGGTTAATTTTAGAAAGTCACATGAACTAAAATAGATGTCCTCTGCTTTAAAGTCAGATGACTCAGTTGAACCACAGGCCCTTGAGCTTTTCAGGGCTGCATTGGTACGGAGGCTCTGACTTTTAAAATGGATGTTAATTGTTGAAATGGAAAACAGGTACACTTGGCTTTTTTTTTTTCCCTCTGTTGAAACAGTTTTCTGCCGTATGCTTTGAGCTTTTATTGAAAATCTGTGAAGGTATTACCTTAATATTAATAGTCAGTGATTTGGACCATGTAGTCGAGGAATTTTGATACATATTTCTGAGGACTGCTTGCCTTCTTTGACCCATACCTTGTGTAATGACTGTATACCGCATTTCTAATCTGTCCCATGACAGAAACTGGTAAGATATGGGCAGGCCTTTGGTTTACTCTCACTCACTGAAGAGGTTTTCTCGCAGGGGTGTGCAAGGACGAAACAATAGGAGAACTGGGATTCAGAAAAATATCTTCCAGTTGAAACATCCCCAAAGCCAGTCATGCCATATTGGAACCTCCATTCCTCCAAGCTGTCAAAAATCTAGCTTTCAATAGTTGTGGCCTGATTTTCAAAGCACATAATGGCTATGTGTCCTACTAACTAGCATAGCAACTGAACGTTCAGCATATCCTAAAGTCATTCTGGGACTTGTTTATTTGGATATGTGCCTGAAGAATGGCAGAAGACAAAGTAAAGATTTGTAAGCCAAACCTGTGAGAAGCTGGGGTGAAAATTCTCACTCCTTTCTCTTCTGTCATTATTCTTATTAGGCAGCTTTTGAAACTTAGAAGAAGAACAATGACATTTTCATTTCCCACCAGATTTTTAGGGGGAAAAATCGTTGCAATTTGGAGGGAAAAAGAAAGGAAAAGTTGTTATAAAAATTTTTCTGGCTCTCTAAAAGAGAGAGAGCACACATGCGAAGCTGAATGGCTGCACGTTCCACCACCCATACCAAGCATCTTCCAAGGCTTTGTTTATATTTGAATCTGTGGCTAGTTCTCCCAGCAGATTGTCATTTGGACCCCACTTTTGTAGCACTGGAACAGTCTAAGGCCCTTAGTGTAAGAACACTTTGGAATCAGATCTCTGAAAAATACTAGGATTGAAAAAGATTAATTACAAATATGGCTTTAGAATATAGACTAGAATGCTTCCTATTGTAATAGAAAGTGTCACCAGATTGGAAATCTTTCAAGGAAACCTCAACTTACCTATTTTGTTCTGTAGAAATGATTCAGTATTTGTGGATCACAAGGACAATGTGGTTTCAACTGAATTTGTAAGGACAATATATTTTGAGACACTGAATGAAATCTACTGTGTAGGGGTAGAGTAAGTCTATCTAGACTGACATTAAAGGAAGTTTCAGATTACTTTATTGAAATGCTTTAAGGGAAAAGGCAATCTCGAATAGTAAACCTTCAGGACACAGAATTTGGGTACATCATTGTAGCAGTTTGGGGGAACTATACTGGGGAGGAGCATTTAGCCAGAGGTTTAACTGGGTTTACTGGCAGATACATAGTGTGGAATCCTTTATTCACAATACCGTTGGAATCTTGTAGAGTCTGGATTGCACAGATGCTCCTAAATGCTGCACAAAAATGAACGGTGCTCATGGAATATATGTATTGCTGTGTATTTCAGTTTTACATATTGCGCTTTTAGCATGTGGTACAGGACAAACAAAATGATGGCCCCTCAAATTGCAGCTATTTCAAGATAAATATTTCCAGTGATGCTAAATTTTTCAAAGACAGTTTTCATAATATGTAATCATGCTTTTTGGCTGCAGACTGCTAAGTTTTTAAGCACAGATAGCTAATCTAAAGCGTGCTCTATTTCTTTTGCTTTTTATTAAAGCTAAAACTTTAGTTCATAAACAGATTTCATACATTAAGACCAGGACATCACTTGCATTGTTCTCTGAAGCACATGGTGCAGATTCTAGAAAACAAAACCTAAACTTTATAGATCGGTAACTCTAATTTTCTATTACTGATAAGCGCATACAGACTTCTCTGGTTCTAAATTGTTTTTGTGTCGTAAATTGCTTCCTGAATTCTGCACTGTGTTCATCCTTACAGAACACTTTAGCTCATAAAAACCGCAAAAGCATGTAAATAGCAACATTCTAGTTGACTGAGAGAGCATAAACCACAGAGAAGTGAGTTAATTTTGCTTTTCCCTAATACACAAGCACCTGTAATTTCTCTTCCACTTGTTGATGTTTGGGTGCACCTGTCTGTTGCTGTGCTTCATGATAGTAGCTTTAACTGAAATTGTATTTTGAATTTGCTAATAGCACTCATTGTAATTACTGTGTACTACTTAATTGGAATTCATGTAATTATTATTTTAAACTACTTTACATGTTCTGATTTGAATTTTTAATTTAGAAAACACATAGTCAGATCTTCGATCTGATTCCCTTTGGATCACTGTGGATGGAGCATACATTTTAATGTTTCAGGTTATTTGTATGCAACAGAGTTTTCCCAATCTAGACTCCTGAATATATGCTAGTACTTATACATGCAAAGTTACTGTCAGTCCAGTGTAATATATTTTAAGTTCTAAAATCTATGTTCAGTCACACAATAAAGTAGTTTAGATTTGAGGTTTTTTGGTAAAATAATATATGTATAAAATACTTTGTCTTATAAAGTGCAACTGCAAGTTACTTTTCTACACCTTTTTTACATGTGCACTGTTAATAAAAATACCTAATTGTGCATATATACAATTTTTTATTATTTATTCTTTATTTCAGAAAAACAGGTATCTTTCTGTCAAATTTTGAAGTCACCTTACAGGCTTTAAAAGCAAACTGTATGGATAAGGATGCTAGGAAGTGATTAAACGCGTATGGTTTAAAGAGGTGTGGATCAGATTTCTACCTAGCTGTGGCCTTTAGATGAGCTCCTAACGGCTGACACTGTAACATTCTTTTTCCGTAAAAGTACAGCGGGTGTGATTTGCATCCAAGGCCTGGGGAGGGCTTTCTCTTGTGAATGGTTACAGTCCTGGTGTTCTGATACACTGGCTTCAGTGAGAGTATTATTCTGAATCAGGGCCTACAGTACCACCAGGTTCTTATCTAGTGGCACCAAGCCTGTCCCGTGTATAAAATAATAAGGCAGACACTATTTTAACACAATAATTTGGACAGCCTTACTTTGTTTAGTTCATCTCCAAATGTTATAGAAAGGAGTGATATAATTATCTGTATTCTGTTATTGAAAGGCTAAGTATGTCTCATGAAGAAAATCTCAAAAAGATTTTAATTAAGTTAAACTAAAATAAGAGCTGAAGTATAGAAAGTGCCCTAAAGAATCTTTAATATCAAAATGAGCTCATACCATCTTCTAAAATAAAAATTAATACAGGCAAGTTAATATTCCTTCAGTAAAGAAAATTAAACCAGAATTGTACATTTAGTTTTAGAGGTCTTGAATACTCAGCTCTTATCAGGTCCTGTTTTCTTTCTGTCTGGCTCTCAAGTAGGCCATGAGATGGGTCTTTAGTGTCTCAGAAAACGGAGTGTCCTTATTGCTGAGAAACTCACTGGTCCCCTGCTTTTGATACACAGAAAATAAACTTAATCCTTACAGAAGGCCACTGTTGAATCTGCTACCTTGGGAGGTAGTTTCCTTACAGCGGTGTGTGAATTCAGTTTGTTAATATAAATTTAGGAAAAAATACCCTTTACTATACCATGCTAGCATCTCAGAGCAGCATGTAACCTGTTAACATCATCCACTACCTGTGTCTAGCTCCGTTAGCAATACTGCAATGCCATGGAAAGGAAATCATACTGTGAGAAAATATTAAGATGCTGTTTGCAGCAGGAAAAGTTTGTAGCTCTTTGGTTTATAATTTGGAAAACTTGGTGAGTGCCTGCAGATTGTCAGACGCCAAATGATACATGAGCTCCGGCAGCACTGCATTGCAGTTAATGACCTGCCGTTTCAGGGGTTTCAAGTCTGAGGTTGGATTTATGTCATGTTTCTTCTCAGCATCTGCGTAGATGCCTTACAGCTTGTGCTTCACATACAATTTAAAGGCCAGTGTTAACATTTTCAAACCAAAGCATATGCACAGCATGAATCTTTTTATGTATGTGTACCTATTGTGCTCGTTGCTGCGGCTTGCCCCCGTCCAGCATTCAGCCGTATGGTTCCTTGCACCTTTTCTTCATCTTTGTTTCTGCTGCTGCTTCCTGTACATTTGCTCACAAGAACTAAGTTTTTCTTTTTCTTCCCCCTCCCCCCTCCAACCTTGATGAATGGCCTATATCTCAATGCTGAAGCTCACCTTTCTCTTAACTGAAAATGATTGATAGAGTGAGAATAACAATGGAACAGTTTGTGTGTCCTGACAACCTCGGCTTTTGCTAGGGCTTCCCTCAAGGGATTGGCAGAAGTGTTATTCTCTGCAGGAATTTAGATAGCTATGAATCTAGTGAGAAACCAAGTGGGATTTTAAAACTCCTACTGTATAGTCTGAATACCTTTTACAAACAGCAAGCCGAGAATGCTCTGTTGATTTTCTGTCATGGAATGCTTTGAGGGACAAATATTCCTTTTTGTTTTACACAGATAGCATGATTTTGGCAGATGAATTGCAGCATTATCAAATATAAATTCACATACTTTTATTTGTTTTAAATGTTAAGAAATAAGGTGAAAGACCATGAATAGACTTTGTTCAAAAACATTAATTATTCCTACATCTACATATACTTTGATGCACATGCTACATAATTCTATGGTGTTTTAAGAATTTTGTTACCGTTCTTGCTCTGCTTTCATTTAAACGTGCTGTTTTCCCTTAGCATGTTACCCATACATTTTTATTTTTAAAATGAATGTAACAATAACCTTTTCGAAAGAATGCCTGGTTAAATTAGTTACACTTTTAAATATAATGAGCTCTTAAGGCCAGATTTTCGAGTGGTATGGGAAGGGAAGATAGCTTCACTAAGATTAGGGGACTTGTGCCAAATTATACCTACAGAAGATCTGAATGTAAAGCTTAAGACAGTTGTTTATTAAAATTTGCATGTCTAAATTTAGGCAGAGAAAAAAAATCAAAAAGTTACTCAAGTAGAACAGATGTCTAAGTGATACTGACTTTCACAGGTTACTAAGTCCTGAAGACTTACGACACTTTTGCTCCTAGATCTGTAGATAGAAATGTGCTGGGAGAAGTTAATGGCTTTGAAAATAAAAGACCAAAGTACAGTAACATCCTTGAAAATGCTGACTTCATAAGTCAACATTTAAATGGGAGCCTGTCTTCCTACTAAATAGCTTTTCAACGTCTTTCTTATCATAGTAGACCTTAATTAAAATAGTTCAAAGGAGTTGGGTCATAAAACTGCATTGTTTTCTTCCACTAAAAAGAATTTCTGCGCTCAGCAAGACTTCATCAGTTCTCATAACTTAGCAGTTGAGCCAATAATCTTCTTTTCACTATGGTGAACCACACATTAAGAATGCCATAAGCAATTATTTAATCTTTGTAACTCAGGGTTAGTTCAGGACCACAGCGGTCTAATTAAAAAGTGCTTCATTGTATCATTGATTTCTTGATATGAAAACAAAGTCCTACTTAATTCTGCATTACTTTGAAAGTGGTAATGCTGATAGCCAAGCTTTCTACATAAACACTGAAGGGTAGAGAAAGAGACAAACGTGTCCATGCATGCAGTTTGTAGGGGCAAGAAGGGAAGGGAAGAATCAAGAAAGATCAGAAAATGGAGAGAAGAATTTAATTTATGGTGGAAAACAAGGTCTATGAAATTTGTTTAAAATACTTGTTCAATCAGCCAATCTAACTACATTCTGAAGGAAGGCTTATTGTTGTTTTCTTGAGATAAAGCTTTGCAAAAAGTACCGCATTGCTAGCATCAGGCATTGGACTTCAGTGATCTATGCGCTTGTCAAAACATCAACATCACAAATTCATTGCATTGCCTTACGAATGACCTCCTTTTAGCCCTGCTTTCTGTAGTTTAGAGTTTCATTCATTTGTCATGTTGCAATCCTATTTCTGGTTTAAATTTCCACTTCTGTTGAAGACATAAGTCTAAGTAGTAGTGTGAAAAAGCCCATAACCTCATTCATAACTGTCATGACCTTTAATTCAGAAGCCATAGCTCCAGAATAGCTGCAGTTAATAGTCTTTTCAAGAAGTCTATTCAGTCTTTGACTAAAAATTCATGATAATGTTAATTGGGAAATTGAAGAGAGTCACGTGGAAAGTGAATTGGAAAATAGAATTTTTCCCCTTTTTCTAAGAGAAAAAAGAAATCTAAAAATTTTAGTCTTTTTATTATTGTTATTTCAATTCATCTGTCCTACTAGCAGGCTTCTTGCTCCAATTCAGCTCTCTATTTTGTGCTTTATTATATTTTCACAGTGCATGAAAGCAGTTATGTTACAGACTCTGGTGTCATGAGATGATGCTGTCTACTTGTATAACTCTCCACAAAGAATAAGATGTAAGAAAATTGAATGATAACAACAACAGTGTCAAGCTAATCCAATGAAATATTTTGCTTTTTAAACATTTGACTTTCTGTAAAATATATTCTCCACATGAAGCTGCTGCTCACTTGAATACTCTTGCTTGTTCATCACTAAAAACAATTTCCCTAGAAAAAAAAATTTCTACAGTCTCTACCCTACTACCGTTAATGAAAAATAAGATGGTATAGCCTATGTCCATTTATACTAAACAGCTGTGAGCAATTGTTAAGCTATAAAAATATCATTCTGGTTGTCTTTGCATTTATGGATTCTTTGTAATCAGAATACTAGCTCAAGCGGAACACAACTCTCTTACTTCTTCGGAGTTAAATCTGTACCTGCTCAGTTAGCGACCAAATTAGATATCTTCTGTAGGCTAGAATAAACTCCAAATAATTCATCCTGGAGAATTTCAGAAAGTTGAGTATATGAAGGACTTAAAAAGAAAAGGTGTAAAACTACATTAAGAGCTCAAGTCCCCTTGTCTTCTCAAAATTCCTCTCTTGATATTTAGAATTCTATTTACACCCAAACCAGCTCCACTGTCGAAGGAATGGCATCTGTCAAAATCATTGCCATCATGTGATGTGCCAGTAAATCCTTTACATTTTTGCATATTTTCCCACATATCAGGAATTGCTTTGACATGTTGAAACAAATGCCACCAAACCCGTTTTCACAAATTTCAGTTGTACTCAAATTCTTAGTATACTTCTGCTTCTTGCCTTTTCTATAATAATATATTAAATTCATCATCACATCCGCAGTGTTAGAAGATTATCCAGCTTCTATAAACTAATTTGGATGGAGCATCTTCTTGTTCACAGTGAATTCAGGATCTCTCACTTGTGCGTATATTCGCTGCCTCCCCAATTATTTTAATATCCTTGCATAGTTGGACTTCTCACAGAGAATGATTAATAATGTCAAATGCTTTTGGAAGTGCTTTGTCAAATGCTTTTTTTACCTGTTTTGGAAAGAAAGCTGCCTTCTCATAGTCTTGCCATATGCTGGGACTTGTTTCTTACAGAAAAAAAAGTGTAGCTTGGTGTAGCTCATGTAGAGCTGTTTCCCATATTTCCAGAGAATTGATTTGAGATTTTTAACAGCTCCTTTCTTGCTCCTGGCTCACCTTGTCAAGCTGCTTAACTCCAAAAGGACTATGGAGCCTCTTATCATTTCTTAGCCCCAAGGATTCAAACAAAGATCTGCTTCCAGCTTCACACCAAGCCGGGTAACGTAGCAACCCTTCCAGCTGGCTCCTGTCAGAGACGCCTAAAGTCACTGTTACCCTCAGATTCTGCCCTTTTATGGTTTCTTACTGAGCTTTAAAAGGAAAAAAAATCTCATTATTTTGTTGCTAAGTCCATAGTGTTCTATTGTACTGACTCTTTGGTCAGAGTTCAGTGCAACAAACTGTGTAGGGAATATTTTTTGACTCAGATAAAGTTTTGGGAAACATATTATGTATTGCTTGCAATTTTGAAACGTAGCAAGTGCTATAAAATGTTTTTTCTTCAGCTGACCCAAGCCCATGAAGAATGGACTAGACTGCCTGTTGGATGTAAAAACACTTTGCCTTTTCGTGATGAAACTGAAAATACATTTAGAGGGGTTTCTTGGTTGTTATTTTCCCCTATATTTGATAACCATTGATAATCTTGACCAATTCTTCATTTTCAAGAAGAAACTGGTAGAGTCACAAAATGCTGCTAGTGTCGTTGAACATTATTGCTTTATATAAAATATAATTCATATGAATAAAAGGCTGAATATCATTAAAATTTTATTTTAGGATATATTCAAAAGTTTAGAAACACCTCTTCAGGTTGTTCAAGTTGGTTTGAATCACTGTGATAGCTCTATAAAAATATATTAGCTTTTTAATGTACAGTAAGTTGAACTGGTTTCAAAAATGAATATATAAATGTACAAGATATTTGGAATGTGTCTCTTTCAACAAAATTCAGAAGTGTTGGAATTTGCTACAATAGTAAGCCTTAAAATCTAGGCCATTTTTCTCTCAAGAATCAAGAAACAAAGCTAGCTCCTCAGAAAATATACATTTTGAATCCAGGAAGTTTGTGGTTATATGTGAGTGTATGTAAAATTCAGTCTGAGATGTCATTGGCAGGCGTTGGGGGCTGACCCCAGCTGGCAGCTAAACCTCCACCAGCCACTCGCTCGCTCCCCCCAATTAATTGGGGGAGAGAATCGGAAGGTTAAAAGTGAGAAAAAATTGTGGCTTGAGATAAAAACGGTTTAACAGGTAAAGCAAAGCTGCACGTGTAAGCAAAGAAAAACAAGGAATTCATTCACATTTTCGGAATTAATTGTATGAACAAATCATGTGGACATTGTTTTCTAAATTAACTAGTGGTGTAAGATGCTATAGGTTTTTAATGCTTGACTTGACACATTTTAGTTTGATTTTTCCAGTGGACACACAGTACTATTTTAAGATTAAGTATCCTGCCAGTTGTTTGAATGCAAACAGCAAAGCGTGTGTATCACCAGCCAGTTTTCAAAATCTTGGAGTCTACCAGTTCATCTTCCTTTCAATCAAGTAAATAAGGCAATTTCTAGTTCTACCTAAGAAATCACAAATACCGTACCTAACTGCTGATGACAGAGGCTATTTGGGTACATGTGAAGTCAGCAAAGTGATTAATGACTCATTAGAAATTAATACATTTCCCAAAAGAATTTGCAGGGATTCAACTGTGAAATTCCTGCTGTACTCCGTGGGAGCTACATGACTTAATCCCCATGTCCTGCACTTTGTAAGTAACCTTTTGGGAAAATAAGCAACTTCCAGCTGGAGATGTATTCTGTTAAAAGGTGTTGCATGGCATTACAGCACTCCAGGTAAAAATCATTCTTGAAATGAAAACGTTCTTGAGAGACTTAAACTGGAAACTCAGAATCAAAAAAACCTCTACTTTGGTAGTGACTGGCTTGAGGGGATTCATGTTCCAAATACTGAGAACTTTACATTATTATCCATGACAAGGCTGAAAGAGGATACGACGAGTTGGATTTCACCATGATATTCACACGTGTACAGTCACTCAGTCTACTCATTCCTTTAAGCAAATGAGTATGTTTTAGAAATACATCATGAAAGATTCCAGCAGACATAAAAATAAAAAAATACTGTGATTGAGGAAAAACATGGTGGTGAAGGAGAAAGGTGTGTTTGACTTCTAAATATATACACAGTATTTCATTACAAACATAGTTCAGGAAGCAGAAAGTAACGTAGGCAGTGTGCTGAGAAGGTAAGTCCTTTCTGCAAAAATGCAGTAAATATCAGCTTTTTCTAAGGTGCATTATCAAATGGGTTCTTCATCTATCTCAGCAAAATATAGAATCTTCATTTAGTCATTCATTTTTTGGTGTTTTCCATCATTCCAGTTCCACATAGAATCTTTTATTTTCCCTACTCTACAGAAATTATTTTTGTTGCAAGGGGTGATTCGCAGGACATTTTTCTGTGCCTTTAAGTGCAATTGCTTGACTTTTAATCCAAAGAACCAGGTGGTTGTTTTACAGGCTTGCATAGATAGATCTGAAGTCAATTATGTAGTATCTTTCTAAATTTCTGCCATACTTGCATATAAAAGTATATTTCTTGCTTTGAACCATGCTTGCTTCTAGTGGTATTTACTTGGCTAGCATATCCATTGGCCTTGTTTATGGCTACGTGAGGGACTAGAATATTTTACTCTCAGAAGGCAGATGAAAACTATGTGATGCTGAAATTATTTATTTCATATAAATAACTGAAGCAAGATCATTAACCTCATTCCAGTACTGTGACCATACCCTCTTCTCCACACACTGCTCTTTTAATCACACCATTGATCATTTATCATCTTTCATACCATATTCAAAAACTTTGTCTTTGCCACGAGGGATATATGCCGTTTCTAAATTCTGTCCTTTAAAACACGGAAAGTTGTAAGGAGAAGAGAAGCAAGAGTAGAATGAACAATTAGCAGTTTTCTATTGTTACTTATATGCAACTGTGTTTACATTTTAATTCTTCAGATGCTTACACAAGCCATGACTCTTCAGGATATATGTTTTTATGTATATCAGTTATCGCATGGGTACAAACCAGTGTTTAGCTAGAGTTAAATCTGGTGTTCATTTAGCTATTGTAACTGTGAACTGTAGACCCGCCGTTCCCAGTGACTCTATGCAAGTGTAGTTGCTTTCAGAAGAGGAAAGGTACTGCATTACAAAAAGTCCACCACCTTCAGCAATGAGAGTCTTCTCATTTACTTTAATGGGCATTAATCAGGCCTGGTGCCAGTGACTGTTGATGTGCATATTTATATTTAAGCAGCAAACACCGGAAGCCTTCATTAAGCTTAACAGTAAAAGTGGATGACCTCTCAGTATCAAAAGCAGTCACATACAAATAGTAAATTAAATCAAGCATTAATCAAAACTGTAAAATAGCCTGCTTAATCCTTTCAGAAACAGCACACCCACAACCTTCCCCCAAACCCTTGTCAAACAAATGTTTTTTGCAGTGTATCTGGAAGGTCATCAAGTCCTGGGCTATTTCAGGAGCAAGTTCCAGATGGTCTCTAACATGCTGAATAATGTATGTCTATGTGGGAGTGGGGAGAGAGGGGCTCGAAGGAACTATTATACTCATATGAGTAACCCCATGCATTTTGCATTCACGTATGACAAGCTAGGTGTTATAATTAAAACAGCTCTTGCATCCTTTGTTTCAAGTGGCAAAAATAACTTTCAAGAATCTTTACTGACAATGTAAATTTCATATTTCACTCAACAATACTCTACAGAACCTTTAGCTTTTGTTTGGACTACGTTTGTCTTGATTACGGGAGCACTAGTGTTTTGATGGTATGTGGTATTCTTAGCTTGACATTCCATGAGCAGTAATCTTTTATCTTGTAATTCCTACAATGCTATAAAGTTAAAATCTAGTGGCTATATATGCGTTATTATACATAAGATAATTATATTGTATAATGCAGACGTATATGTTTAAAACTGTTTTGCATGAATTTATTTGAAATGCACAGGACAGAAAGACAATAAATGTATTTCGAGCATAATGTTGAAAACTCCAACTGTCTATATGCCTCAAACTACATCACCACCTTGAATGAGTTTGTTCTGAGGCTGCCTGTCTGCCCACGTGATGTGTAACAGGGAAAACCACTGTTCTAATGTAACATTAGCCCTAATGTTACATTCTGACCAACGCTATGATGAAAGATGAAGGACATAGAGTAAATATACTTTTGATTACTTCATTTCTGCATGCAGGAAGATACAGATGGCAGTGTGTTGATATCAATTGTAGAATAAAAAAAGAAACAAAACTAAATACAATAACGTTAAAAAATAATAATAATGATGCTAATCGTGTCACGGAATGGTAAACTCCTTTTCCCTTTGCCATCTTTGAGTTCCCTTGTGGCCATGGCTCTAAATCCATGATACTGGTGAAATCCTGTTCATGTGTAAAGAGACCAAGGATACAGAAGAAATTGCACATAGATAAATCAATGCATTGTTTTTGTCCTAAGGTAATAATATTTCAAAGTACTTTCATGCTGATGGTTTTCAGAATAACTATTTGAAGTGAATTGTTGGCCTTGGATAAATTCCTGGAGGAGAGAGTGACGTACATGTCACAAAAGAAATCATTGTTATAGGCACAGCTAGTGACAGTGCTCGGTGTCGACAAACAAGTAAGTTGACATAAAGCCTACCATTCAATTACTGGCATAAAGAAATCTCTAAAACAAGATTGAAGGCATGGCCTATGGCACCTCGAGTTTGAATAATAGAGCAATAGTAAAAAATAGACAATATCAGTGATGCAGTAACAGAAAAAAATTAATTTCTAAACCTTATCCTGTGCTTATTCAGTGGACTAATGCACAGTTTAAATTTCCTATACAATCAGTGGTCAGTAATTGAATTTTTATAATATTTTGTACATAACTAAAAACATGTTTCTAGTTTGATACTGTGGCTATTAACTCAAGATAATTAAGATTTCTGAACTCTCCATTAGACTTGTCTTCTCCGGGCCTGTCACCGTTCATGAGCTCCAAATTGCATTGATGTCATTTAGCCAATTGGTTTACGGAAAAGAATTCACAAACCCATTCACAGCAGCAAATTGTTTCCTGGAAAGTTTGGATCACTAAAGTTGATAGGCCGTTGACAAAACGTTATCCAGAAGACAATAGAAAACCAAACTAAAAATCATTGTAAAACAGCTGTGATCCCAACAGCATACAGTAATGCTCAGGCTTAACTTTGGCTGGACAGTGTTTTGAGATACACTTTAGGGTGACTGGAGAACATTAAGTGTGAAAACTCTGCAAGATCATGTCCTTCAAAGAGAAATCTAATGAAAGAATAAGGAAATGATGACTTTCCCACTGATGACTACCCACAGCTATTCTTAGGGGAATGTATATGAGTGAGTGAGAACTACAGGTATTAATTATGTTACGGTCATGATTAAGGGGCATGTGAATTTAAAAGTAGACAGGAGTATGGACAGATAAGTCTTTAGTGATCATACACATCCTGAAGTCTAAAAAGAAGTAGAATATGTACAAGGAATTCTAAAGACTTGGAAAAGGAGAAGGTTAAGTCATTAGGCTCAATCTTTTCTGTGTGACAAAATCTTGTGATTTCCATAGGGTTTTGCCCCTTCCTCTGGGGATTATTCCAACTGGCAGATCTAAGCTTCTACTTTATATATTGATTCATCTGACCCAAATATTCAGTTCTAAATACGGAGTGTAAGTTGTCATGTCAATAGGTAGGTGGCATAACAATATGCAATAGGACTATTCGTGAAAGTGACAGGTGTACGTTTTCGTCACGATTCTGCATGACTGCTGTGATTCTGAGATAGTCAAGAAAACCCCAACCTTCTAAATAGCTGAGCTTACTGAGACCTCAGCTTTTTCTTGAGAAGTAAAATTCTGTTGAGCCAGTCTGGTTGCTTGCAGTGTCAAAGAAGTGTGTAACTGTGTTCCTAGAACGTGAAGTTGTGTTCTGCTTCTGCGTAGGCTAATGTCACTTCATCACCCCCTACCATAGGGGTTCTGATGTATATACCTGTGATTTGAAAGTTATTACAAATTTTTAAGCACTCCCTTTTTATAACAGGAATTCTGCAGAAGAGGAGGAAGAGGAACTACTGATATTATTAAATATGAAAATTTTAATTTAAAAGAGAGATACTTGGTAACAAAGAAACAACCGGATCTTTAATTCTAGCCATATGATTGTTTCTGTCCAAAACCAGGTGATAAAATAATATGCTAGTTGAGTAAAAGCAACTCAGAGGAACTTTACAGAAGGGTATCTGTCATTCAGGTGATTTTCCTGTAGCTTCCTGCCTGCAGTGAACGTTCTTCCTCAGGGTTTAAAGTTTCTGCTGGTTTTTTTACATTTAAATGCTCATATATGAGGAATGAAATGAGAAATTTAGGAAAAGAATCTGCATTTGATATGTTTCCTGTTTCTCATATGGAGGAATTTCATATTTTTTTCTATTCCAATGCTTAATTTTCAGTAAACAAATGTTTTATTCTTCTGAGTCAGGTATGTGAAAAGGCACCTTAAATCTTAATGTCCAAATCTACTATACGTTTCTACTTGTTTGGAATATTTAAGTACTTTCCTGTACATATGAGCATACATACTCTGACGTATGAGGAACTAAAAGAAATGGGACTATTTCACATGTAAAATATACTAAAGTTTAACAGTCACTTAAAAAAAAAAAAAAGAGTTTAGGAAGTTATTAAAAAAAAGTGTTAAGGTGAATGAAGGAAATTAAAGTCTACCTAAGGTAATAGACGATTAAGACCTAAGGTAATAGACCTTGTTTGAACTCTGTTGGAGTTTTGCTGTTAAATTTGGCAACATCAAACTTCACAGACTTTAATATATGTTTTTTACTTGAAAAATCTTTAAAAGTTACACTGCATTTGATTTATTTCAAATTTCCTGACATAGCTCAACTTGGGGTGGAGAATGTGCTTCCTGTATATTTAGCATTTTATAAACAGTTGAACAAGAAATCTTTTTTTAAATATAAGCAAGCTCAAAGATCCATTTTAAGTCAGTATCCACTCACAAAACTACTCCCCGACACTGCACAAGAGAATTGTGATGGATTAACTGAGTGCATAACAGATATTGTTTTAGTGCATTAGCCCTGATTTCCTGTTCAAAGTGATTGATTGAGCCTCAGTCAAGACAGTGTCCACAGCAAATATTAAGCAAACTTACCCAGACACAATCAATCACTCTTATCAAAGGATCACCACATTTGGAGAAAAAAAATGCTAAAGCACTACCTGCTTTGCACTGTTCATCCAGTTTAAATTATTTTTCTTAAAAACACAGAAAAACAGACTGCCTTTGTAAAACTATTGTTTGTGTATTTCTTCAGGCTGGTCAGCTGTAATTTATGGAGGTGTAATTTGCTTATATTACAACATGTTTGCTATTTAAAAAAAAAAAAAAAACATTTCAAAAAAGATGTGGTGAAGGCATCATAAGCTAATTTGAATATTTAGAGAATAACCTAACAGTAAGAAAGGTCATTTGTCTATAAAAACTGACCTTGGTGGTTTCAGCCATCATTGATTACTACTAGTAACAATACTTTTTCTCCGAGGACTGCATTTCTAAAGAATTCTGTATATTCTGCTGTTAATTTACGTAGTTTATTTAACAATTATTTAAGCACCTATAAATATTATTTAGGTATAATCAAAAGGTCTTATGTATAGCAGGCAAACGTGGTTTTATCATTTCAAGGGTATGGAAGTTTCTGTTTTTCTTTGTAAGTGATGTGACTGAGCTTTGTGGTGCTCAGCGTTACAGCAGGCTGTTGTTAAGTAAGACGTTGGTAGTGGCTTCTGCAGAGATGGGTCTCTGTCTGCAAACACTAACAACAAACTGAGACAGCACAGAGTTTTTTGAGCTCTGTCTTGGAAGGTGGAGTTTAGGCTCTCAACACACTTAGTAGGGTGCTATTTAATCACCAGAAGAAAAAATTTTTTTCTTTACAACGATAAGAATGAAAGGACCTGCCAAACTGGTCTTAAATAGAGAACGAAGAATAATGATCCTACACTATAGGAAAGAAGTGAAGTAGCAAAATTTCATCACTAAAGGTTGTTTTTTCTTAAAGCTAAGAGATTTCTTATAAAAAATAGTGGAAGAATGGAAAATCAGGATTAGGGAAGTTAGCAGTCAACTACAGGAGAAACTGAGGAGTTAGAATTGCTCTGTGGCCCCACCATGCAGCAATATAAACGTATGAACTTTCTCCACCGGCTTGGGAGCTATAAAATAGGAATATCAGACAAGTTTCCCTGAAATAATTCTGCATCATCTCTATGGCCACTGCGTACCATCAGCCCACTAGAAAGCAATTGAATCAGGTTTTCTCAATTTAACATCAGTACCAGCATATCCTTTTCAGGACCACTGTTGGTAGCTCAAGACACCACTACCAACTGTGTTTCNTTTTTTTTTAGATAAGCTATAAAAATAATCTCTTGAAACTAACCTCTGCTTCCCTGGTAGAGGGATTCTTCCACTCCTGTTCATATTCTAGCTGGAAGTAAGAGTTTGTCCCACTACTATGACTCAACATTTAATCCATGCACATTTATGCAGTTTTCAGTTGCCTTCCATGCAAGTAACTCACTAGAGTGGCTGTCTGGAGTCTTAACATTCCACCAACCTCTAATAATCCTAGTTAGATGGATTCTTATAGCATGAACAGAGTAAAACAACTTCTTATGATTCAGACAAGAACACAAATGCTTGTGCTGTTTATAATCCAAGACAGCATCTGCAACAGTCTTTAATTGCTTCAAAGCATGCAGTGGGAATGTCTTCAAATGAATTTAAATTGCAAGCTTGGTCAACTAAAATGTTTTTAATTGTTCATTGGCAGCCATTCAACCCGACTTTTACACCCTGATTGTAGTACATAGCTGCTTTGGTGTGTGCGTGTTAATAATACATAGATATATCCATCCAAGAAAACATTATCTAAGTGTATGTGACACCATGCATCAGTTTAAAAAAAAACTACAGTTAGAAAATATATTAATAGTGTACGTTATAAGATCCACCTGGTAAGCAAATAGTTTCCCTTTCCTATGGTTTCATTTTCTTCCTTCATCTATAAAATGAAAGAGGAATGAGGGAAGTGGAACAGCCACAGTGAACAAACTGCAGCGTTCCCCTCCTCCCTTCCTCTTCTACCTCCTCCCCACGGACATGCTTCCAGCTTCCTCCAGCCCTATGGAGAGTTGGTCATAGGGGGATGTATGATGTGTCCTTCCCCGTTCTTCTCTCAGAGAAGCTCTTTCCCTTTTTGGTTAGTGGCAGGAGAGTCGATATAGGAGGAAACAGAAGCAGTAGAAAGTGTCTGTACACACATGGAATATTTCACTTGCCATCTCCGGACGTTTTTGCTTTGTCTCATGTAAGTCCCAGAGAGTCAAGCTTGAAGATTTTATAGCATATTGTCCAATTTTGACTCATCATAACTGTACAGTCCTTTATCTCTGGGCCACTTTATTATTTTTTTTTGTACTAGCTTTTTTTACAATAGATCTGATGAAGGTCTTTTGGAGTATGAATGAAAGCCGTGGTTGCTTTTTCTTATGCTTTATCGTTTGAAAAATTTAAGCTAGCAGTGGAAGTTGCCTTTTTGCACTGGTTCAGTTACAGAAACATGTAGTAGATGATTTATGTGATAAAGGGATTTCTTATTAACCTCATTGAGGTTCTTTTAAGTTTCTCAGTAATTGTTTTCTCCATTATATGCTAGCCATGCATATTGGGTTTATGTGGCGAAGTTTTGGTAGTGGGGATGGCTGTAGGGATGGCTTCTGTGAGAAGAGATCAGGAGCTGCCGTGGACAGCTTTAAAATGGACCCGCTGCTGCCCAAAGCTGAGCCCACTGGCGATGCTGGTCACACCTCTGTGATAACATGTTTGAGAAAGGGTAAAAATGCTACATGAACTGTTTACTGTAGCGATTTGTCTGTCTGTGCTTGTATAACCTGTAATCTGAGATTGTGCACATTATAGTGCATACGCAGATTATCAGTAATTGTGTCTTCTACACCATAGCTTCTTAAAAATAGACAAACACTGAATTATGCCTGCAATAGAAAAGAACAGACTTCATGGTAATCATAATAAAATCCAGTAAGAGTGCAGATACCTTTAATGGCTGCATTTGGGGCGCTGCAGAATGTTACACCTTGGTTAAGTGGGGTTTTTTTGCACTGCGTGTAGTAGTCTTGGATCAAGCCTTTCTGTAGCAAGTCACTGAAGTTGTAAGTGTTTCCTAAATATTCAAAGAGGGTTTCTTATAGTGTTTTTAATTAAGATATTTTAGAAATATAAAGAAATATGCTCTACTAATTTTCTTTACTTAATAGACTAAACCAAGGTAAACCATTGGAGACCGTATAGTCTTTCAAGGAAATGTCCTTATCGGCTAGAGATTAAATTAGGTCATCTTGAAAACCTGGTTTGGTGAACCAAATTGGTTTGATATTTGACAGTACCTCCCCTGGAGTTTTGGGTTAAAAATAGTGAAATAGTAAAAGAAAATCTCCAAACGGGATTTTGCATCTCAGCGGATGTTTTTCCTTTGAACAAAATGATGTTTCATTTTATAATTGAAATACAGTATGCCTTTGAACTTTCAATAGCTAAAGCTATTAAGTAAGAGTATCACATTTCATTTATTATATTACATTTTAAGTTCAGTCCATGCATTTTTAATTCTGTTTATGTCTTGAGAGCTTGCCTCTAGTGGAATAAAACCAATCAAGTATCTAGAACAAGAATTAAAATGTAGGTCCTAATTCACTGTTGCCCTGTGGTTCCTTTGTGTTTGCTTGAATAAGTACAAAGGACAAATAAAGTAAATGCGAGGACCCTCTGGAGAATACTGTTATTGTACAGGGTCAAATAATGTTCGAATTCTGCCAGGCCCACCTAAGAGTCCCTTAATGTAAGAAAGCTGTGCTCCATGGTCGCTAAAGATAGAAGGAGGTATATTAGCTCTATGTCAGGGCAAGGTAGGAGAAAGAATGGCCACAATAGATGGTTTCACAGAGAATCTGTGTTCAAAATATTAAAAAAAAAAAAAAAGAGTCGATGGTGAAGGTCAGGTGTGTGCAAGCTAGCCTGTATTTGAGCTAATAGTGGTGAGTTTCCTAGCTTTCAGAAGTTTGTGAATAAAATACTAAAACTATATAGGTGGGAGGAGATGAAGCATCAGGGTACTGCGGGAAACATCTTAGACATCTGTCTCTTAAGAAGTCTTGCGAGCAGAAGCGTAGTGTGGTGGGTTGACCTGGCATCTAAAGCGCCACCTGGCCACTTGCTCACTCATCCCCCCCAGTCGGATGGGGGAGAGAATCGGAAGGGCAAAAGTGAGAAAAACTCACGACTTGAGATAAGGACAGTTTAATAAGAGGAGTGGCACATGCAAGCAGATAAAAATAAGGAATTCATTCACTGCTTCCCATCGGGAGGTAGATGTTTTACCATTTCCAGAAAAGCCAGGGCTGCACCACTCGTAAAGCTTACTTGGGATGATAAACGCCGTCTGAACATCCCCTGCTTCCTCTCTCTTTCCCCCAGCTTTTATTGCTGAGCACGACATCAGATGGTCTGGAGTATCCTTTTGGTCAGTCAGGGTCAGCTGTCCCAGCTCTGTCCCTTCCCGACTTCTTGTGTGCCCCCAGCCCTCTCGCTGCTGGGGTAGCCCGAGAGACAGAACAGGCCTTGAGGAGGCTGAGTTAGCACTGCTCAGCGAGAAATGAAACATCCCTCTGTTTTCACCAGTGTTTTGGTCTCAGAACCAAACCAGAGCACCGTAGGGGCTGCTATGAACAAAATTAACACAACCACTCCACCGCAGGGCACAGCTGAGCCCCTCAGCAAGGTTGGGGACGCTGGGAAAACATGTTCCTGGCAGGGCCAAACCCTGCCCGGGCAGCGAGGGGTGAGGGGAGCAGTGTGAGACCCGGCCTGGGGAGGGCAGGAGGGGGCAGGAGGGGCGGCGGGCGCTGGAGCAGGGGCTCCCCCGCAGCCCTGGGAGGGGCCATGGTAGAGCAGGGGAAGAGTATGGTTAAAAATGAGCAGCAGAGCAGAGCTGTGAGGGGCTGAGCACTGCCCCCATCGCCCACCCCTCTGCGCCACCCGGGGGAGAGGAAGTAGAGGAGTCGGGAATGAAGGACTGAAGTTGAGCCTGGGGAAAAAAAAAAAGGGTTGGGTGGGGGGAAGGTGTTTTAGCTTTTGTCTTTGTTTCTCGCCATCCAAATCTATTTTTAATTGGCAATAAATTAAATTATTTTTCCCCAAGTCAAGTCTGTTTTCCCCATGACAGTAATTTGTAAATGAACTTTCGGTCTTAATCTTGACCTGTGAGCTTTGCCATCTTATTTTCTCCCCCTGTCCTGAAGAGGAGGGGGAGGAAGAGAGCGGCTGGGTGGGCATCAGGCAGGCAAAGTCAACCCAGTGCATCTAGGAACTGAAGGTGTCTTCCTTTTGTACCACTATATGGATACATGTGTACATGTGTGTTTTCATTATTCTTTCAATCCTGACCTTGCTATGAATTTTTTATTTTTGCTTCTTTTAAATCAGAAAAAAAATAATGTAATCTTAAGGTACAATCAGAGCTCAGCTTTGTTTAGCAACAATTTTCAGCTAAAACTTTGCAGGCTTTTTTATATTCAGTTATTTTCTTTGTTATTAATGGGTTCATAATTCTGTCAAAACAAAGACTGAAAAAATGATGTGTGATTTAATATTCACCTTTTTAAAGGACATACCTTTTCTGAGTACAGGAGGAGGATTTGGGCTGAATGTTAAAACTCGCAAATTTAGCAAGGCCTACTGTATTTTTCAACCCTAAGGACTGTTCTGCATCCCTGGAATGGGAGTAAGGCTTGATCTTTGAGAGCCTGTGCCTATCTTGTTGATGATCTTTTGCGTTTATGAAGGAGGCATTTTTCCTATTACCAGATTGGTCTGGCCAATTTGAAGGTTTTTTTTTCTAGAAGGGATTCATTTTTTTTCTTTTCTCGTCAGGGAGTCCTGCTAGGTGGGCTCGGTTTTAAAGTTGATTTTTGCCATTTAATGATAGGAAGACAGTACATGTGATCACTATATGGAAGAGGTGGCAAGTGTGTTAGAGCAAGGCTGTATCTCAGGAACAGTGCTCTGAGGAGAATCTAAACCATAATGCTATTTAATATCTGACTACGTACTATATTTCAATGAATATCTATCTTAGAAATACAGTGAATACTTTTCTCTTGTGTTTTTGCTTTCACTTGTCTGTAAGTTGCCTTTTTATCATTGATTGGGGAAAGCACAGGAGATGATGAAATATTTGAAACTTTTCCATAAAGAACTTGACATGCTATTTTTATTTCTTCCATCTTCCCAGGCGTCTCTCTGCACTCTTGAGGCTTTATTCTTTTTGTTTGTTTGTTTGTTTGTTTCTTGCTACTGGTCCTCTGTGAGCAGAGGGATGGGAATGTTTCTTTAGCTGTTTGTACTCACGTGTCACGCACTTCTCAGGACTTAATTAATCCAGTCTCTCTCCCTTCCTCAGTTCTTGATGTTCTGACATTCAGATGAGTCACCAAATGCATTATTTTTTTGGTCGTTAGATTGATTTCATATGTGAAATTCATTTCAAATGCCTGTTCTGAATATACTTGTCTACCTTCAACTTGCCTGGCATATTGAACAGAATTCGATTAGATGTGTTTATAAAATGACTTCTCTCCAGGCCTGCAATTCAGCTGAAAGTGTGAGATGGCTGGGGAATTTGTAGCTTGCAAGCTTCAATT
The DNA here is from genome assembly GCA_008711295.1 of Anarhynchus alexandrinus. Taxonomy (NCBI): domain Eukaryota; kingdom Metazoa; phylum Chordata; class Aves; order Charadriiformes; family Charadriidae; genus Anarhynchus; species Anarhynchus alexandrinus. Next base: position 7,501,302 of record VUYV01000019.1, on the reverse strand, counting down.
GCTGGAACATACTGAGTCATCAAATATATCTTCCTTTGGAGATGCAAAGCAAGTTTCACCTTAGGTATTTAATTACGGCATGCAGCATAGTTGGGTAGTGTGTGGGTGTTAATGTCAGCTGAGGCTACAGAGTAATATCCAAACAGCCTTGTTTTATCTAACAGGCTGGATCTGGGTTCAGCACCCTAAGGTATAACTTGTATTTGAAACTAGTGTGATAAGGTGTGAAATTCCCTGCACAAAATGCAAAATATTTGCTACACGTTTCTATTTCAAGTTTTGTTCCTAAATCTGATACTTGTCTAGAAGTGGCTTCCTTCAAACTGGTTGTAAAAACTTGATCTCTGGATATAGGGTTATACTAGTATATACTCTTAACCGTATAATTATGAGAGATTATTCTAACTGAACTGTTGTTTTAGGCTTCTTACCAGTATTACTTTGAAAACCAGTTGTGATTGTATGCTGAAAAATGGAATAATCAGCATGTTTACAAGCACTTTTAGTGTGCTTTGGTTAATAGGAAATAAATAAAAATAATTTATTGCTATAAAAAGTAGTATGTATCATGACAATGGCTATGACCAAATATCTGATAGGAGCGAATGAATATTATAGTGATTTTCTTTACAATCAGAGTGGGAATGTAGTTATACTGGCATATTTGCATTTCACTCTTCTTCTCTTTCAGCTAGCAATGCTATACTATTTCCAGATTAAAATAGTCAGCAAAACATTTATTCCTGTTTTAATCAGCAAAGTCGTATATAATTTTAAAACTATGTACACAGAGAAGGTGTACAATGAGAGGATTCTTTAGTTAATTTCTGTGAAGGCAAATTAGAATAACATAGATGCTATTTTTTTTCTACTTATTTATTTATCATATAGTATAATTATATCTAAAGGTTCTAAAACTATGTTCTCTGCTTTACTACTGCCATATGGGAGTGATACTAGCAAGCCAGTGTAGAACGTGCAGTCTATTTACTGTTATCTTTTTATGGAATTTGTGCTGGTGCTGACTTTGAGGAATGTATCGTTAAAGCGCCTTATCCTTAAAACATAATGTTAAAGCAACATTTCTGATGATGTACTACTGTGATACATCATCAGCACCAGGCTTCTTGCTGCTATGTTCCTCAGAGCATAATATTGCAAAAGAAAAATAAAAAAGAATACTGCAAAAATATGATGTTAACTTGAAAAGTTAACATATTAAATATGTTGTGGTACCTCTATTGTTGACTCAGGTCTGCAATCTCTCCTCTGTATAGTGCCAATATACTGTCAGAAAATTCATATGATTCTGATGAAAGAATTATGTCATTAATTAACTTCCCTGCTTTAGGGTGAAATCTTACTGATATTTGTAAATATTTGCTTGCTTTTGCAAATATTGTATTAAAATGTGAATATAATTCCAACAAAAAGCCTGTATGAAAACCCAGCACAAATTTGGCAAAGTTCAGGCATAGGTTTTATAGCCAAGGTCTGTCTTTAATCAGAACTTGAAATCCGTCAGAGGAAAGGGTCCATAAAATCATTTCTAAGTAATCTTGGAAATGAGATAATAGTCCATTCATCTCCTTAATATAAGCATGAAATTTTCTGCTGCACTTCACGCCTATACATTTGTAAGAATTTTGTCAGTGGAAATGGGAGAGAAGCCATAGGATTACTGTAGGGGTGACTTCCTCACGCTGCCACTGCAGGCTTTTTTTCAATTTATTTTTGTAATATGTTTTTTCTCATTGAAAATATATAATTCATTTGCGGAATGATGCCAACAAAACTTGTTACTTGTTCCATATTAAATGAGAATTAGTGGCAAGCCTATAACATACGACTCATAAGTCAGTGTTGAAAGTTTAAGTGCAAGTATTAGAGAAAGCAATGCCGTGATCTGTGTGGTACAATTCAAGGTGTGACCTGTTACTGGTAAAACTACTTGGGAGCTACTACACATATATGTTGTTATTTAGGTATGGTTGTGCCCTGGGTTCACTCTACTTTAATCCCTGTATATAGAAACCACTAGATAATACTCAGAAATTGTTTCTTAAAAAAGCAGCAACTTTTCCTTTGAGAAGTTCCATTTCTTAGCATCAGCTCAAGCAGATGGCTCCTTTTCTCACCGAGTCTCTCGGTATCAGACTCTCTCTCTCTGAACAACCCAGCTGGCCTGGGCTGGCTATCTAGACAAACCAATGCATCTATAGATAACATGAATTTTGTTATCTGTCATTTCTAGGAACTGTCAAAGAGACTGCAGGCTCTTAGAGAAAACATAATGTTATTTTTCTCCTTCCCCTAGAGGCTTCCCACCCCTCTGAGAACTTTTCTACACGTAACAAAGTGCAGTTGTATTTACAGAAATGGAATCTACAAAACCCGTGACACCTTAACAACTGGGCTTTCTCTGCTCTCCTGAGATGAGGGAGGATATCCTTTGCTCTTCATCTTCCTGTGAGTTGTCTTGTTCTGGTACTTTCCCACGTTAGAAACATTATCATGGCATGAAGGTGGAGGCCAAGAAGAATAGCTTCAACGTGGTAAAGATTCTTTCCATGTAACACAATCTGGCAGTCTTGGTTCACTGAAATAGAGGGCAAAATTTCGGTGTCATTCTTACAAGACAAGTATTATTGTAAGTGGTGCAAACCTCATTTTCCTGAGCTAAGCAGCAGCAGAAGGTAATGAGAGCTGAGTACCAGAAGGATATTTGCCAGTATGGCTCTTTCATTTTTGATGATCAACTTCTATTTTCCTCAAATGTATTCATTACTTAAAAATCTGATCTGAATAATTCTGTTTAATCATGCTTGCCCTCTATACTGTATGCTAGAAAATGTCTTTAATATTCAGAAATCTTAGAATTGTAGTTAGTTTTGCTTATATTCAAAGGTAGTAGGTTATCTGAAACGTCTTAAAATTGGGTTTTGTTTTGTTTTGATGGGTTCATTATGGTAGTATGAACTAGCTGAATTTGAAAGGTTGAATGAAAATTCCAATTTTCAGAGGCTATCAAAGGCATTATATTGTTGCTGGAAAATGTTAAACATAAGAAAACAGGGAATTCTGTGTGGCTTGTAATGGCAAGTTCTCCTTCGGTACTGATTTCTGATAATTTTTTTGACAATAAAAGACAAGACATACTATCTTCCAATTGAAGAACTAAGTGTAGGTACTAAAATGATTGTTTCTTCATAATCACTTAAGACAGGTAATGATATAAATAGTGGCTCAGAATTTTCTCATGGAATTCCACTATGTTGATTATTTGATTTTCATTCTAGACTAAATGTTATAATCTATGATACGTATATTTTCTACAGCAAGATCTACTTGTGACACATACTGTATTTTAAATGATGAAATAACTTTCCTGAAGAGACTTTCCTGAAGATTTTTCCTCCTAAGGAGATTAAAAAGTGTTATTTACTGATGTTGAGAGTATGCTCTATCACATGTACTACAAATTTAAATATGTGTAGCAAAACTACCGTGGAACTATTAGGGGAAGAATACAGTGATACAATTTCTCCATAACATAAAAAACTTACTGCATATGTCCTTTCTTAAAACCTCTGGAAGTATCTAATAGGACAGGTGTTAACTGAAACAAAAAGATATTTTTGGGTTATTTCAGCATAATGTAGAAGGCACCAGCTACATGTATATGCTCTTTCATTATGTTTTCTAGCAAAATTCAAAATAAGTTGCTTTTTAAGGAAATACTAATGAAACAAGACCTAGTTGCCTTCTTTCAGTACAAATATACTATGAGTTGGATCAGTAAAGCGCATTAAGTTTTCCAAACTTATGCATGCTAATTTTTTGTTTTGTTTTGTTACTAAGGGTAAAGTTACTGTAGTATTGTCAAAATAGGGTGTGATCACAATGCCTTTGCCCTTCTCTGTATAAAACACATTTTGGATAGTACGCTATTAAAACTGTGCAGGTGCTTTGGTTTTGTTGTAAATATTACCTGACTGAGAATGCAATAAGTGGGAAACTATAATTTTAAGCATAATTTGATTTTTTTTCTTCTCTCAAAAAGAGAAGATAATTCTAAATTTAAATGTAGACTGTACGCAGTTTCTACAGCCTGCTGGGCCTGCGTGCACCAATTTGAGAGTTTTGTGTAAAATGCGTGTGGATTGTTATATGAAAGAAAAGTTGTATTGATGTAGCTAGTGATTTCGAAAATTTATTTTATCTACTTTACATGATTCTCACCTTGACTGGTTATTAAAAGCAACATAAAGCTCTAGATTGAAGCAGTAGTGTCTATTCGTATAGCTTTTTCAAAATCATATGTTACTCTGCTGTGAGACAGAAGACATTCTGGTGAATCACCTGGAATTCCGTATAATGCAGAAGTGTGCAATATCAGACTTCTAACTGTCAAACACTGCTCATTGTCATGGTTAATTTTTCTGCAAATACTTGCCACAGCTTCACATAATTTTTGCCTTAAATAAAAATATAGCAGTTGCACATATATGTGATATTCTCGCCCAGAACACTAAAGAATGTATGTGCCTGTAGTCCCTGGGTAAATTACGAGCCTACCTTTGAATCAGAAGCACTTGCATCATAGGCAAATATTCCATGACGCTACATAATTTCAGGCTTAATTAGTTTTCCAAACCTTTCTGGTTTTGGCCAAGAGGAGTGAGTGGGTAAGCAGTGTGTACTGAAGCTGTCTTAGTTTGCAGTGAAAACCTAACTGAGGTGACTTTTTTGTCATTGATTACCGGGGAGGTTTTCTCCGGCTGGATGCCTTCTGCCTGGTCACCATAAATTAGTTTTGTGTCACTGCCTCTAACAACCAAAACACACTGATAGCCTTTAAATGATGGTTTATATGACCTGAGACAAGATCTAGCCTTATTTTTCTGCTCTATTACTTTCAAAGAATAGTCTTTCTATTATTAACATGCTGTAGTAAAATAATTTTAAATTCCTTTAAAATTTATGGTGGTTTTGTTCATTGCATCTCATGAATGCAAACCCTCCTTGAGTTGTAAACTATTAACTAGCAGATGTATGTATATGCATTTTGATAATGTGATCTTTTTTTATTACTTTAGAATGGTTTACAGTTTGGTGGTTTTTCAGAACTCTTCTGGCTTGATTTTTGTACAGCTGTATAAATAAGATAGGAATTCTCTGACAGTATGATGAAGCTGTAAAAATACAAACTGGCTATGAGGGCACAGTCATGGCTGTAAGCAACTAGGTCTACCCTAGCAGGTACAATAGGCAGAATCTTCTCTGATTGGAGTCAAATTTAATGAAGCAAAAAAGGTAGAAAAAATTCCAATTTTACCCATAACTGCACTTTTGATTAAGAACAGCAAATTCCTCTTTTGCATTACTGTCTACATCAAAGTTTCTCGTTTATTTACTGTAGCAAAGCCCAGTCTTCTACTACTGTGATCCTTTTTTTAAAAACCTTGGAATACTTTGGTCAAAAATGGAATACAAAGGGGATTTGTGAGTGGATTACTGGAGTAAGATGTCTTGACGCATGGCCTTTCACATCCTGTTTCACAAACTTTTCCTCACCTCATTATTTTCTGACACTTTATAGAAGGTGAAGAATGCTCAATGAAAATACATAAATCATGAGACCTCTTCAAAACTTCCTGTCCCCTTTGCTACTCAGGAATGCTAAAATGGTGGAGTTTTCACTCTTGGCACTCAATTCATAAGAGGTTTTCCAGTGAAAGGAAATGTAAAATAGAGTAGAATAGAAAGAAACAAAGCTACTGTTATGAAGCAGAGAAATGAGGAAACGTAGATAAATGAAAGACAGCATGAAGAAATGGAGGATCAGTGCAATAATTTGATATTTAAGGCACTAAAGATTGAAAGTCAATAAAAAAGGGTAAGGGGGAGTGATTTTGTCAGTGTTATGGAAGAATTACATCTCACTGGAGATCTTGCCTAGATTTTTTAATTCTAAACGATAAAGGCTAATTGTTATGAAATTCCTTTTACTTTGTTGGTATGCAGTCAAATGTATCTTTCAAACACAGATTTGATATCCTGAGTACAAACTCAGGACAGAATATTCTTGAAAACACAGCTAGCTTTGCATAGTGAGCCACATTTAATTCAGTTGTGCATGGTGCTTGTCAACAGAAGGGTGAACGAGGGACCACGTGCCATGGTTTCATGTCAGTTATACTTGCGGGACAGAGAAAAATGGCAGATAAGTGCAAAGGTGCATTGTTTATCCATACTGAGTAACAAACATAGTGGATGCTGCACATAGTGATGTAATTTTCTATAAAGAATGAGTTTGCTGTCTTGGTTTCAGCTACTTTGTGCAATTTACATCAAAAATGACCCCCATGTGATGAGTCTACAGCCTGTTTCCTAATGGGCTTCCCTGCTGTGTTGGATTTGCGTGGCAAGGTTCTGGTAGCTGAGGGGCTGCAGGGGTGGCATTTGTGAGGAGAGGTCATTAGAAAAGCTTTTGGGGTCTCATTTGCTCTTTCCCTTTCCCTTAACCGTTTATGTCAAAGTAAGATTTTAAAAAAGCTTATATAAAATGTGGTTATGCTGCCTTGGATTTCACGTGCGTGCTTTATGCAACCCCTTTAGGGCACAGGGAGACAACTGCCTGTGGCATAGAGCAATAGGAGATGAGGCCCTGCACTGCTAGTCTTCATGGCTGTGACAAGAAGCTTGATGGTACAGCCAGGAAATTTTCTGATAGTGATTTCCTGCATGTGTAGGAAGCAGTAATAACAGTTCATAGATATAGGAAGTCTTCCAGTTTTTCTGTGTGTTAACACGGGACTTTAAACATAACTACTTATATGGCAGTATTAACTTGTCTGTTAATGAGCGATTCAGGAGAAAAATCTCACCAAAAATGTGTGCTTTCTACATCCCGAATCAATTTCTATGCCTTTTTCATTGTTTCCTACCTAATTAAATCAATGGTTCTGTTGCTGAGCTTAAAATGAAGCTGACACAAACTCCCTAAATGCTGCAGAAACCAATGGTCCTTGCAAAAGGTCTTTGTTTTTGTTGCCCCACAGTGCAGATGTGTTATGTCTGTTTTATTAGCCAAACTAAATGTTTACACCATTGTGTTCCCATATTTACCAAATCCCACTAAATGGAGGTTTCCCATTACTATTACAGAAGTACAATGCCATTATTGTACAAAGAAGGAAAGAGAAATCATGTTACAGATATCTATTTCTCACCAGTTACAAGGGAAATATTATCTGCCCGTGAAGTTTGGTGGTTTTTTTAATTGTGCTGAAAGATTTTAACTGTGTTTGGTGTAAGAATATAACATAAATCCTAGGTTCATATGCTTCTGGAATCTTTTAGCTAGGAGTCCTTACATATGTATCATAGGCCACCCCTTTTCAGGCCTGGGAAACATAAAAATTTTGAAATGCTGCTCCTTCAAGAAAGCCTTCTTTTTGAAGATAGGTTCCTTTTTTTTTTTTTGCCACAAATACTCATGAAAAGCATTATCTTAGCCTGCAGTTAGTCTCCCTGCAATCAAATAAAGGGCATGGATTAATTGGAGAACCACTAGAAATATTTAAGGAGATTAATGTTAATGGAAAAACAAATTATCTTTCTATCAAATGAGGTTAATAACAAAAATTAGTAGTGGCCCCTCACACTTATTGAAAAACCTTACAGAGTCTGCTAAAGAGTAATCACGCAACTTTTTCTGTAAAACCTATAGTATTTCAAGTGGTTTAGGGTCCTTACTCTCATTTTGAAAAGGATCAAGCCCTTCGGAAGCCTAACTCTTACTGCCATGTCAGATTTTAAAAACTTGTTTCCTCAAGGAATAAATTGTAACCTGAAAGGGTTTTCTGAAGCAGTAGGTGCCTAGTTGAACTCTTGCCGAAATTAATGTTACGCAGAGTCCTGGTTAACCTATTACAGTCTCTTGTTCTCAGTGTAAAATTACTATAGGTTCATTAACATTTTAACTTGTAATTAAGTTTATGTGGAAGACTGGAAGAGAGTATTATTTTTTTATTGACTCTCTTCTATAAAAAACATAATTACTTAATCTCTTACAATATTTAAAGCAGTTCTGCAATTAACATGTGGCCTTTATTTGCATAAAGGCGATTCACAAAGGTGATTTGTAAAACCATATTAAGCATCGTTTTTATCTGCATGTTGATGTGATATTTTCTATATTCATCGGATGGCTGTAAATACATGTTAGAAAATGTTTGGCATGTATCAAAGTACTGAAGTGCATGATGTTGCTGCAGTATGACTGTCATCACTTCTAGTTGATTATTTCAACACAATTCTTAGCAAAAAAAGTACTGTCTTTGTTAAGACAGTAATAGCTGCAATAGCTGTAGCTATATAATATTGCCTGATATTGTATGTTTGTGTGTTGACTCTTTTTGTAAGCCCAAGTGTCTTAAGGAGTGCTATTTGGTTTTTCTTCTAATTAAAACATTTGGCACGGGGGCAATTCTCAGATTACTTCCCAACTCCCCTGCATCTGGACAGCCTGTAGGCTACCAGTAGGCTACTTATAGGCTAAATTTTCACTTGCTCTAAAAAGAGCATTAGAAGAGTAAGTCAGTTGTAATTTTTAATATCTGAAAATGTGAATGTAGTGGTGTGAATGGTGATAAATGGGAGGCACTGGACGCAGTTCTCCAGTGGTGTTCAGTGCAGGTGCAAACTGGTCCATGAGTACGAATTCAACATCTATTTTGATTAAGGTGTCAAGGTGATGATATAATCAGCCTTGTAAGCAAAAAATAAATGCCTACTTTCAATCACTTTCTCAGGAAAATTCTTCTGGCAGATTAAGCATGGTCGAAGTATTTAAATTTTTATTAATTCTTCTAAAAACCTGATTTATTTAAAACTCTAGTTCCATACATGTAGTTATAGAAATACACTTAGTGATTATCTCTGTACACTTCATTTTTAGTACAGGCTCTATCCGAGCATTAGTGGCCTTCAGCGTCTTTTCATCTCAGACAACTCTGGAGAGGAGTTGTCCTTCACAACATCATAGGCTGAATGTCATTAGAGCGCAAATGCTGCAGATGAAGTGGCTCGAGTGTTATGCTAGGAATCACTTCAAGAATGCTGTTTACCGTCTACCAAGAGAAAGGTGGGGATCAATCTCTACGTCTTCTCTCTCATGAGTATTAAAAAATGTTTAAGGTGCTACACATTATCACATTTCATTAAAAATCCCATTAATCTAAGCCATAATACAAGAAACATGAAAAACCTAAAATAAATAGTGGCATGTCCCCTGCCCCCCTCTGTGCTTTCTTTCAAGTAAGTCTGACTCTGAAGTACTCCCATCTAACAACAGAAAGTAGAAATTATTCCGTTAAGGAGAAACGTTTTTTTTTTAACAGTTGCGTAGCCAAGGGTCCCAGGTGAGAAGGTTTCCCGAATCATTTTCCAATAAAGAACAGAAAAACCTCAGAGGTGGTATTTCCAGAGGAGTATATTATTAGAAAGAATTGATATTTGAGGAGCTTTATTTTATTAAAAATGTGCAAGAAGTCCTATGTGTCTAGTTTCACATACAGCTTAGTGAAAGGTTAGCAAATTAGCTCATATGTGCTGTTTATACTGTTGGATGCATGAAGGAGACTTTACATTTCGCAACTTCTTGTTTCTGACAAGTTCCAGAGTTCCAGTGAATTATTTATGTGGCCACTTATCCTATAAAGATGGAACTGAGGGTACAAACTGAGTTCACAAATGCTACCAGAAAGCCTTCAGGTGATAAGATGAAAATGGATCTTGGTCGCTGCTGATCTCAACCCTGGGCTTGAATTTGTGGCCTACGGATGAAAGGTTTTGTGTCTTACATTTTTCATCTCTAACTTTCGAATTTTTGCAGTTTATGAACAATTCATGAACTTCTATTTATCTTCAGCAATTGCTTTATGAATCAAGGATTTAACTGGAATAAGATAATCCAGGAAATAGTAAATTTCAATTCATTTTTATGAATCTAATATATATTCCGCATATGAGAGCAGAGATGTGAATACATTAGCGATAAAAAGACTAGAAAGAAATTACCTATTTCTAACTGTAGTTTAATTCCCAAAGATGTGTAGTCAGAGATTGTGGCAGACCTGACTTTTTGCAGCTCTTGGATTTTCTGGGACTCTCTACCCTTAAAACTGGGTGAATACACCTCTGCAGTTTTTCCCTCTGCTGTTTCTTATTTATAATGGGCTACTTTTCAGCTCGATTCTCTATCTAAAGTAATATGGATCCACAGCTAAATGTTTTGGAAAATATTTCATTATTTCCAGGGAATTTCTTTCTCTTTCTCTTGGCTAAACAATAGTTTCTCTGTATTTGTTGTTGATAAAACTGTTTTAAATCCTTTCTCTGCTGTCAGACATAGAATCAAGTGCGATGTTAGGCAAGTGGCTGTCAATTACATTTGTCCACGCTCCAGGATTTGCTATCTTCAATTCTGGAGTAATGCTGAAACCATACTGTTAGGCTGAGAGGCAGGTGATAATTTAAATCCTGTAATTCATGAAGTAGAAAGGCTAGCTAGAAAGTCATTTTGGAGCATTGAGAATCAAGTAGTTTTCACAGAAGATTTTTTCAAATTGTCTTTGAGCATGAGTATTTCAATCAGTACTTCAATTGAATTTTAAGTTTTGCATGTATGTAAGTGCAGGTGTCAATCAATTAGCTCTCTAAATGTAGGGTGAAAAGTTAGAGGTTGTGATGAAAATGTTAGCACATTCTGAAGATGTCGTAGATGCCAAGTTGTTGAGACAGCTCTAGAAAGAGTAAACTGCATAAGCTGCAAGCATGGAAGAAGTACTTCCAAACCTGTACAAATGATTCTATATTAAAAAGTTTATTAATTATGGCATAATCGAAAGAAGTTACACTTGAAGAAACCATAAAAACTGTCAGTCGCTCTGAATCCTGTTATGGCAATACAAGAATTAAAGGCAAGATACCACAGCACCAAATATACCCTGAATATCTTCCAAAATTGCTTAACTAGCCTCTCCACTTCAGATGCTTTCCCCATGAATTATTACCTAAGTGTTGAGAAGATGAGTACAGCCTCTAGTCTGCCAAGGTACCCTTGTTTATGACAAGAACTCCAAAACCTTTCTGTAGCATCTGCAGTATTTACTTTGCTTAAAAAAGGCAAGCGTACTCCTTGGACCAATAGCAGCATGGTCCATGCAGGCCAGCACAGAATTCCTCAGCAGCCTGGCTGTGTATTTATAGCTAAATAATATAGCAGCTCTTTTACAAAGAAAGTCATCGTTGTCATTTTACAGGGAAGAAAGCCACTTGAGAGCTGGAGAGAAATGGGAAGTGGCTTGTGGTTTGTGGCAGTGGCATCCTCAGGAGTTAGGTGGAGATGGAATTGGATTAAAATTTCCCAGAGTCCTGCTCTGGTTCTTTAAGTAGCAGGGCATGCCTCCTCCCTTGCAAATGTCCCAAACTTAAAGGAAAAAATGCTTACATCATTGCTTTTAACAATTCCTTTCAACATTTCCATAGCCCTGCCTAAATATAAATGGAAGTGAAGCACAGAACCTGATATTGTTTAATCTGTGAACCAATCCAGCCACATAGGATAACAAAAAGACAACATGCAAACCTGTAATTTTCCTACAAGAAAGGTCACTTAAAGCAGCTTGACCTTTTTTCCACATATAAAGCAATAAGCTATCAGCCCTGTCTGAAGTCTTGAATCCCAGGGCACTCTCAAAATAACTTGGAGATAAAGCACAGAGATAAAAATCAGTAGATGCTGATGAGTTGGGCGTGCAGTTGTTTCTTCGAGATGTTCAAGAGAAATTTTACATATGCTGTAAGTCAATGTCAGGGGAGAAAAAAATGGTATTTCAGAATAACAACTCCCTGGAGAACTCAAACAAATTAACATTTTATCACAGACAAATAAGTTGGAAACTCTAATTTATAGGTATTTAGATATAAGCACATGAAGATACTGCTATTAGGGCATTAAAAATAGAAGTATTATTATTTTACTTAAAGATTCTACTAAAATAACTATAAGTTTCTAATTAAGTAGATGTTAAATCTATGAGACAATATAGTTAATTTTATTCTTTGGGACTGCAACCTGAAACCTAAATGTAACAGTAACTTAAAAGTTTGGGTCAAATATCCCAGAATTATTTTCCTAAGTAGAACTATATGAACAAAAAGGTAACAACAGCAATGGAGTGACAGTAGCTTAACGCCGCCTTCTGACATCAAGACAAAAACATTAAACTATTCGGAGACCAGTGTTTGTACACAGCAAGTAAGCCTTTCCCTACAAAGCGCAAGCAAATGAGAAATGCAGTCTAACCAAAACTAGTATCATTGTCCTTATTCAAGTCCATTCAATACACTGTCCAGAAAACAAGTGCTCAAGATGCTATAAATTGTCAAGAATTAAAAAGCGCGTAAGAAATCTGAAGTTAAACTAAAAAACCACCACCATCAGGACAGTACATGTACAAAATGGTTCATCTTTTTTTTCATGTTTTGTATGTGAAAGTTGATTTGTCCATTTCCTTAAGTTTGTGTCCTATGGCAGTATTTCTGTTTTGTCATGAATTTCAAGAATCGAGATACTAACTTTCTCCTAATCATTCAAGGCTACACTTCCTGAGAATGTCTGAAGGGTTAACTATCAGTGGACTATTACCAAAGTATATGCCAATGCATAATTATTTTGAAGATGATTCATTAAGTGTTTATGGCACTGAAATGTGTAATACATCAGCAACCACCACAAATGGATTTACTTTACTTCAAGCTTGGCTATTTCACTGCAAATGGCTTATGTGTTCACTTACCATTGGTAATGAAATGAACAGCCCTTAAAATGAAGGAACACATTTGCAGCGGTTGTGGATGTGTTATAGATGTTCTTTGCTGCAAATACCTTATGAATTTTTAAAGCATTAAATATGTCTGTACTATTTATAGCATTCTTACAAATACATGGAATCTTTATGTTTTGAAAACTTCAAATAATTTTTTTACCGCTTTTCTCTTGATTTTTTTTTTCTTTTGCTACAGCACCTGCAGCATTTGCTTAGTCTGCTGTTCGGAACAATTATTTTGTCAAAAAAAAATCACAATCTTTTACCTCCAGTTCATGTCCCACAAACCATAGATCTGTTTTCTTTAGATCTATTTTATATATTTGATGGATCTATTTTCTTTTTTACCTTTTTTTTTTAGTAGGAATGAAACCTTTTTTTTCTTATACTGAATTTTTTTCTTATACTTAATCATCAGTTATCTGTTTACCCCATATAATTGCAGTATTGAACAACAATTTAGCTCTAGAAACAAGACACCAGGCACTGAAGCTAACGATGTTTCTTTGTATGTACATGCCCATTTGGTCTCATCTGTTACATGTGGATTGGTGTTCTCAGCCTGCAGTACAGTTTAGGTGGTGTCAGGCAATCGTTAAAGCAAGCTCCGTTGCGAGTAACACGTCCCTGAACCAGCCGGCAATCTGCTGTGAGCCGCTTAGCCCTCTGCTTCACAGGTTATGCAGAGGAAAAAGACGATCTTGTTTCAAAAGTTATACAGAGAACGAAAAACTATCTTCTTGCCTCCTGGTGCTGATTAGATGATCAGACGCAAATCACAGACTTTCTGCTCCCAGTGCTCCTCCCAAATATTTCTAGGTACAGAATTTAGTCCTGCAGCATTTGTAGTTACTTTATTGGCCCGGATGCTGTTGAAGAGGGTTCATAAGGAGAAGGCTGTGTGGTCTGGGTAGTTGAAAGTGAGGATGCTGATTGTCTGTTTTGCAAAAATGTGTGGGAGAAGGACCAATAAGTTTTGTGTGCATGTCCACAATGAGTTTGAAGACCTAAACAGGCTGACAGCAAACAAAACAGATGGTCTAGATGGAAGCTGGAGGAACCTTCATCACTGCAGCCTCTGAAGATCAAGACAGTACATGAAAGAGAAGGCAGGGAGAATAAAATATTTCAGTAAAGCTGTGGAAACTTTTTCTCGCTGAAAAATTTCCTTAAATAACCCCTTTTTAGTCCAGAAACTTCAAGTAGTTTATTAGGTTGAGTGAGTTTTACACAGCCACACTGAGGCTTGCCTTTGTGGTGTGCTCCTTACTGTCAGCTCCCTTTGATCTTCAGGACGTGTCTGCTCCACCTTGCACGCCACAAGCTCTGAATTCTGCAGTGGGAGTCTTCTACTGCAAGATGTTCCATCTATTCCAGAATTCAGCAGCCCAGAAAACAAGAACAGCTTTACTTTTGCTGACCGACTGCTTTCTTGCAGAAGGTGCAAAACCTGATGTTTTTCATAAGAATCTTGATGTGTCTTGATTAGAATAATTGCACAGCAGTTTTATTTCCAACACTATCTAAAAAAAACCAAAACCAACAAATTGGAAATAAACTCTGAAGACATTTTACTTGAAAGGGAAAAATAATTTCAAATTTTAAGAAAATTTGAAATAGGCTTTTTATTCAGAAAAGAAATTTATTAAAAGATTGTAAGGATTAATCCCTGACTGGGAATTTGTTCAAAACATTGTTTCAACAGAGCCTTTCACTACCTGCCATTTATTTTGTTCTCTTGCTATTGATAATTTCCTTTAAATTGGAAAATGTCTCCTTCCAAAGCCAACTTGTTTAAGTGCATGACTAGGCAATTATATTTAAATTTGTGTATTATCTTTGTAAACATTTCCTACAGAAGTTACTGTGAATAGTGGCTTCATGCAATTACGAGTTTAGGGTAGACTCGCCAACGTTATTTTTTATCAAATGCTTTAAATGTACTGTATATATAAATAGAACAAATAGAAGATACCTATCTGAAGGTAGTTACTGTCTAAGAGATATACAGGCAGGTACATTGGGATACATCCTGTTTAGGAAAGAAAATATTTTAGTGCGTGGAACTCTGGAACAGCAAACAGACTATTTGGGTGCTGTTCCCTGCTCTGCCACTGAGCTATGTAAGAACATCATGCTACCTCTGGTGGCTTTTATTTCTCTGCCCATAATTTATCTGTTGTATCTTCTAATCAACAATTATTTCCTCCCATAGCCACCTACCGAACCAAAACGTTAACCTCAGCTGGGAGCCTATATATAATAACGATGGCAGACTTCTGAGCATGGAGTTCTTCTAAGAAAGATATGACTTGCAGTTCAAAGTTCTTTCATGTGAAGGGAACAAAGGGAAAACAGGTATGAAAAAAACCCCAAGAGAAACTTTTTGACAGTATTTATTCAAAAGAAGAATATGTAGGTATTGATACTCTGAAAGAGAAGCTCTGATCTAGTCACTTAATATCCACCTGTTTCTGTAATCAAGGACAGGTGAAGCTAACAAACACCTGTACAGGAGTTAGTTGTAGTCCTGTGAGTAGTCCAGCGAGTATTCACTTCTCACCTGCTTAAAGATAGCTTTCTATTCATTTCAGTCTGTAAGATTTTCTGTGTTCTTTAGTGAAGGATTTTAGTATAGCTCACAGATTTGTGTGAGTTTCACCTGTTTATTATTTTAAAATAGTTTTAAATTCTTCATTCTTAATGCTGCTTGCTGGCTAGAGAAATATTGCCAGTGATCTGTCACAGGTAGGTGAGTGGATATTGAAAGACTACAGGTCAGATTTTGAAAAAAATTGAGGTACCTAAAGATCTTTGCAAGTCTGGTCCTTGGTGCTGCCCTGAAAATCTCATCTATGGAGAAGAGAAAGGAATTAGAGGCTGCTTCACCTGGGAAGGCAGTAGATGGCCCTTGCTTTCTTGCTCTGTTTCATAAACCTAGGGCTGTGGGGTCCTGTGCAAGGGTCTTTGAGCGCACGGGCAACGGACTCTCAGAGTACTCCGAATCAAATCACTAGTGAGCTCTGTGTGAGCTGGGATTTACCCTGAAGAACTTAATGGCAAAAATTCCAAAATTTCACCAGGAAGACAGCTTGGCTCGTATTGCGTGAGCATGTATTGTTAAAGGGTAGAATTGTTTTATGTGAAAGTTTGCCTTTCTGGTTTTGTATTAGTTCAGTATTAACGAAAGCGCTGACAAAGTAGGAGATATTTGGCAAACCTATATGACAAACCTATCAAAGTAATCAGTGTTGTTTAATCAAAATGTTGAAAATTATTTTCTTATAAATACAGGAATTAAGAAAGAGCTGAAGAAAATTTTCCAGCATTGTGTTTAATTTATAGTCACTAAGCTTCTACTAATATCACTTTCTCATAGACAGGTTAGTAAATATGGTTTTAGATACCTTCTACTGCAAAGAATAAGCAAAGTTACCCACTGTAAAATCATTTTGTAGTAGGTTTAAAAACTTTAGCATAATGTTTTGACCTTCAGTTTAATTTGTTGGACATGTAAGCCTCCCATACCTTTTTTGTTTTGATTTTAGAATTGGAAGGCTGAAATAAGAAATGCAGGAAACCCACGTGGTTGGTTTAAAGATCCATCCTGCAGGTCTTTAAATGAAATTAATAGGGATCAGCCCACCTGGGTCACAGAGCAGGACAGACATTTTGAGAGAATCTGTTGTAATAATGATAATTTAAATTTTGATCCTCAAAATAAATGTCTGACTAACTTTATACATCTCAGCCATCTGACAGATTTAAACAATGTGGAGCTAAAGGTTTCCAGCCATTACTTTAACGCTGCTTCGTGTTTGATGAGGAAGAATAATTTCTGAACTTACTGTTTGAAATGACCCAGCTTCCTAAACTGGTGTGACTTGGTAAAGGTACATTCATGAGCAGTTCCACTGAGTTATGTATTTGGGGGATCCAGGGTCACACCCTGGGCCTTAAAACAGCAAAAGAAATAGGCCAAGCCCCAAAGCCGTAAGCAGAGGCATTGGGGGTATAGGTGCGTGCTTTTGAGATTCTTCTCTACGTGCTATATGTGCGATCTGCAGTTGAACTTAAGAATATTATGGCTGTATGTATTTTCTGCACAGAGGAAAGAATTTATAGGGAGATGATTCATGTAAAGTTTTTTTAAGGAATCATACACTTATGATTTAATGCTTGCTTCCTCATTATCGTGCGTATTATTACTGGTTTTCATTTTCTAGCTATACACTTAAAACAACTCCCTGCTCCTAAACCATAGGGGGTAGCACATCTATCTTAAGATATCCTGAGACTACCCATGTGATTGATACAAGTTTACATGTTGAATTAAATCTCAGTGGTATTAATTTATTGTAACCGAAGGTTGAGCAGCGCAAAAATGTTTGATCATTACAGAATTAATATCTAATGTATTGAAAAGGACAAAGCAGTGTTCTGACAGGCCTTGATGGTTGGGTTTTTTTCAATCTTTCTCATAAATAGCTGCTGTCAGCCTGATTTAACAGTAATTCATGCGGTGAGGGATGCTGCGATGCTCTTCTCATTAGCTGAGCATTAGAATTCTTGTAAGACTGGGTTTCCTTTGGGCAAGAGGAAGGGGAGGAAGCAGGCAGAGATGTCAGGGTGTCGCCAAGGGCATCGTTTTAATCAGCAATTTCCCAAGTGCCACTTTGTGTGCGTGTGTTTATTTGTTTGCCTCTCGCACCCAGAAGCGGCAGCCCCTGCCCGATCCTGTCGGGGAAGCACGGAGCTCTCCGGGACAGCCCCCCGGGGGGGGGGTGGGGATGGCCACGGCTCCGCCGAGGACAAAAAGTTGTGACCGCGGCGCCGGTGAATGGGGGAGGTTCCGCCCCGGCGGAGCGCACGGCCGCCCCCCGGGTCGGGCTCTCTGCGGGGCGGCCGGTGATGCGGGGCGGGGGCGGAGGGGGGTCGCGCCGCGCCT